>PVLA01006505.1:0-122611 GCA_004027455.1 Hydrochoerus hydrochaeris
TAACTGAAGCCCTAAAGATAGCAACCGGGAAAAAGGCAAACATCTATAAGGATAGCAGGTATGCCTTTGCCACTGTCCATGTCCACGGGGCCATATATCAGGAAAGGGGTCTCCTAACCTCAGCAGGATCAAAGATCAAAAATAGCCACTACATCAGAGGGGACCACTGAGGATGCAGCGGCTTTATTGCTGATCCCTCCGACCTTACCGGAACCAGTCTATACCCAAAAGGACCATCATTTGGCCGCTCAGTTAAAAGCAAAACCTAACCTCCCAGGAGGATGGTTCCAATTACCCGACAAACTGCCCGAAACATTAGGGTAAGAACTGATCCACCAGACCCACCAGTCTACTCATCTAGGGGGAACAAAGCTTACTGAGAAACAGATTTTTCATTCCCCACCTTACCAAGTTGACCACATCCATCAGCTCCAGATACCCACTAGTTAACCCAAAGAAGCAACAAAACATACAAGGGTACTACTCCAGGAGAACATTGGAAAATTGACTTCACTGAGATAAAAAAAAAAAAAACCCTGGCCTCCAGGGACATTGATACTTATTGGTGTTAGTTGATACCTTCACTGGCTGGGTAGAGGCATATCCTACCAAGTCTGAGTCAGCCTTAGTGGTAGTCAAAAGGCTCCTATAAGTTATCCCTCGATTTGGCTTGCCCTCATCTATAGGGTCTGACAATGGCCCAGCTTTCATAGCTCAAGTTATCCAAAAGCTTGCCCAGAATAAACCGGACCCTAAAGGAAACACTTGCTAAGTTGATTCTGCAAACTGGCGATAATTGGGTTAGCCTCCTTCCCTTTGCCCTCTTAAGAGCTCGCTGTACCCCCTATATTTCTGGTATAACCCCTTCGAAGCCCTTCACGGTCGTCCACCTCCCTTAATTCCTAGGCTCTCGGAAAACAAGTTAGCTGAACTCACTAACCAAGATCTTATTAAGTCCCTGCAGACACTTCAACCCATATTGACTTCCATACATCAGCTGTTCAGACAGGAGCACCCAATCCCTTCTGAGAAGACTCATCTCCACCTGTCCATCGATCCTGGGGCATTGGTTCTGATTTGACGACACCATCGAGAGTCCCTTGAGCCCCGCTGAGAAGGACCTTTCACTGTGGTACTCAGCACGCCAACAGTGATTAAGGTAGCTGAAAAGACTGCCTGGATCCACCACTCTCACGTAAACAGGTCGATGCCACAGAAGAAAAATCCTGAGATAAATGGACTGTGCAACAGACTGGTAAACCCCTAAAGATAAAATTAACCAAGAGTAATGTTTAAGCCCTCCCACAATGAATCCTCTAGTTGTGGTTGTTTCCTTAAACCTGTTGTTGCAAGCATGGGGAGGTTTTGGGCCACTGGGTGACCCTAGGGTGGCACTAAGGGTAGCTTATGAAAAACCCTTGTGACTGCAAAGGGGGCACCTTTGTCTCGGGTCAATTCACTGGCTCATATACCCAGAGTGTAGACTGTGGAAACAAAATGGCCTACCTCCAAATCCAAAAAGGAATAACGGGGTCTTCTCAGAGTTGGATGTGTGCCAACAAGCCTAAAATGAAATTTACTGCAAAAACCCAATGCCCATGTACCACTTTCCAGGAAGCCATGCACTCAAGCTGTTCTGATGAGGTACAAGAGTGGCCAGCTGGTGGCAAGACTTACTTTACAGCCATCCTCAAATTTACTTGCAGGGGTATCATGGGAGGAGATTGGGACATACAGCCCCATATTTTGGGACCATCCAACAAATATGCTATTGCTGGATGTAACGGAACCTGGGGTCACAATGTTTGTTGGAATAAAAAAGCACCCCTTCATGTATCGGATGAGGGAAGACCCCAAGACATGGCTAGAGAACAACTAATTAAAAAAACGGATTGAGGAGCGCACACCTAAGATTCTTTACTATCCTCTAGTTTTGCCTAGACCCAAGGAAGTGCCTAGCCCAGGGAACCCATAGACCCCCTTGCCCTACCCGCAAACCTAACAGTAGCACAAAATGCTGATACCAGTTGTAAATTAAATATTCCCCTTAAAATACAGCCTGTCCATTTTGAAAAAGGGGTAACATGCATCCAGGGAGTGCCCTATAATTCTAAGACTTCAGTGGAAGTAGGGACACTCTCTTTTTGTAAAAGCCCAGGTAGCACAGTCACAAACTGGAACCAGTTTCCACACCCTTGCTTGGGTGAAGGAAAAGTATTTGTCTGTGGGGGAAATTTGGCCTACACCACCCTACCAGCTAACTGGTCAGGGGTTTGTACATCAGCTGTACTACTACCAGGCATAGACATAATACCCGGTAATGAACCAGTCCCAGTCCCCATCCTCGACTTTATCTCGAGTCCACCAAAGAGAGACATCACATTAATTCCTCCAGTAGTTTGACTGGGACTCATGGGCACGCTAGCCGGCTCAACTGGATTCCACTCATATATGAAGTTGTCAAATCAGTTAATAGATGATATTCAAGCTCTGTCTAGCACCATCCAGGATCTCCAGGACCAAATAGATTCTTTAGCTAAAGTAGTTCTACACAACAGGAGAGACCTTAACTTACTTACTGCAGACCAAGGAGACATTTGTTTAGCGTTACAGGAGAGATGCTGTGTCTATGCGAACAAATCTGGTATTGTTAAAGATAAAATTAAAAATTCACAAGATGACCTAATCAAAAGAAAGAAACAATTATATGATAACCCCTTTTGGAGTGCTTGGAATGGCATTGTCCCTTACCTCCTTCCCTTGTTAGGGCCTTTATGTATGCTCCTTTTAGTCGCCACTCTAGGACCCTGTATCATAAATCACTTATGCATCTTCATCACTGAGCAGATGTGGAGTACTCGGCTACTGGTCCTGAGGACTCAATATGAGCTCCTCCCTAAATGAGCCAAGGATTTGACTCAAGTCACAACATCAGAGGGGAATGTAATGCTCAGACCATTGACTAACCAAATGCGCCACCATCTTGTTCTGTATGCGCCATTTTAAAATTAAGTTTCTGTTTCCTACTTAAGTTTGTTTCATAAGATAAGTTTCCTTTTCCCCGAACTGATGCTTCGCTTGCCACCCTCAATAACCAACCAACTTTCTCCCCATGTTCTTACCAGCCAGAATTCATCAATCATTGCTAGTCTCATCCTCCCCATATCCACTATAAAGGTAACCACCCTTAGTTGTTAGGCGCGCAGTCTCGAGATCCATCAACAGAGACTGTGTCGCCAGGCTTGGCAATAAAACTCCTTCACTCTTGATTGATTGGCTTTCATTTCTAAATCATCATTGCACCATTACACGAAGCTTGGTACCAGCCACAGTTTTGAGGCAGGAGGCTGGCTGTGAGTTTGAGGGCAGCTTGTGGTACACAGTGAGTTTAAGGCTAACCTGAAGTACATAGCAAGATCTTGTCTTAAAAACCATGATAGATAGTTAAGATAGTTATACTACTATGTTGGGGTCTGTGCCTACACCCCCAGCCTCCTAATGGGTGGTGCACAGCAAAGGCTCAAAAGAATGAGACACGTGGCATGGCCTTTAGGGCTGCAGGAGGAATGAAATCCTTGGCAGAGCTTGTAACTGCTAGCCAGCTGGCGACTGACACTAGGAAGCTCATATTTAATCAGAACAAGCAAGGACCTGAGTGGACAATGGAGGAAACCTGAGCAGGATCTTGGGTGGGGTTCAAGGACCCCTCAGAGCAACAGACAATGCTAATTAAGGAAAACTATCCAGAAAGTCTCCAGGTGGCCTCGGCTGTGGCCTATCTTACCTCCTGAGGCATCTCCTCATTCTCAGTTCAACATCTGGGCTACACCACAGCCCTGCACCTGTATTCAACTTCAGCGCTCTGTGACACTACTGATTTCTCTGAGTTCACTGAAGAGAAAGATTTGTATGGGTCCTGTTCAGACAATTGAATGCAGATGTCTTGCTCTGAGTGAATGATTTGTGCAATGTATGTACCATTGTTGCCCCAATTGATGTGTTCCGAAATCTTTTTTTTTTCTCTTTGAAATAAAATAGATTTTTATTTTTTGTCTTTTTGAGACAGGGTCTCGCTATGCAGTTCAGGCTGACCTTGAGCTCATTTTGTAGCCCAGGCTAATCTCAAACTCCCAATGAGTGCTGGGATTACAGGTATGAGCCACCATGCCCTAAAATAGATTTTTTAAAAAATCAACCAACCAACCAAACACAAAATCCCAGCAACAGCTCAAAGGAAGTCTGACAATTCTCTGAGAACTGTATTGTTAAGGCAGAGTCTTCTCTGTGACCTTTTTTCCTTGTCATGACTATGAAGGTGAAAAAACAAGCAGCGATACTTCTCCTTTTCAGTGCTTGGACTTGAACCCAGGGCCTTGTGTGTGTCAGGAATAAACACAAGTTTTATTTTATTTATTTTTTGTGGTACCACAGATAGAACTCATAATCTTGCACTTGCCAGGCAGGCGTTTATGCCACTGAGCCCTGAAACAGAGGTTAATAAACTGAAGTTACATATACTCAGGAAAATGGAAACAGGCATTGCAGAAAATGCCTCAAATTTTAAAAGTTTTTCCTACTTTGTTATATCTGTACTTCTAGCTTAGTGGTTTACGAGATTTAATTTCAAAAGCAGAAAAAAAAAACCACCATGGCAGTACACTGAGTGGAGGGCTGGGGCTGCAGTTCAGTTTCTAGATGCTATGTACAAAAGCAGATTATTGACAGATGCAGCAAAATCATCATGCAAGATGACACTTGGCATTCAGCTGAATGGTTTTGTGCTGGGATGTGAAACAGACATTAAAGTGCTGTACTCTCCGTGTCTTGGGAGGCCAGAGTACCCGGAATCGGGGCAAGTGAGACAAGCTCTACAGGCACCGGGCACGCTTTGAGACCCTGCATGTCCGAGGCTTTTTGTTATTTAAACCCGTATCATCCGTGGCTCTGCAAAGTCCCAGCTTGGGGATGCTGGGCAGTAGTGGATGCCTGAAGAATTGGAGAGTCAGCCAGGCATGGTGACACATGGCTGTCATCTCACCACGGAGGCTGAAGCAGGATATCCATAAGCTGGAGGCTAGCCCAAGCTACAAAGATCCTGTGTCAAAAAAAACCCTAAAAGTATAAAGTTGGTGAGACTTCTGGTCACTGCCAGCCTGTGCCTGAAAGGGACAGTGAGGCCCCACCCCCTTTCTCACTTTGTTCCACACAGGGCCAAACAGGCATGGACTGAAGCCTCAGAAACTGTGAGCCAAAGAAAAGCCTTCCCCTTCGTCACTGGAACTGAATCCCTACTAGACAAGTGCTCCACTACTTAGCTGCACCCCGAGCCGTTTTTAAAATTTTTTTGGAGATCTCACTAAATTTACCAGGCCCCAACTTCTGAGCACACACACCCCCCACCCCCCACCCCCCCACCCGTCGCTAGTTGCAGAGTTCATGGTTCTGCATCACTGTGCCCTGCTAAACCTTTCCCCTCTTAAACTGATGACGTCAGGTATTTGGTACAGTAATGGGACACTGACGCAGTCTGGTAGTCACTGCTGAGGGCTGCCTTTTCTGACCCTATGTCCCTACTCAAAATTTGTCCATGCGAGTTTATCTATCTCTTCAGTCAGGTAATTTGCAGGATTTCTATGTATGAATTACTTAATTTGTTAGGACTATCAAGTGTTTAACTGAAACAAACTCAAGAAAATGGGTAGGATAAAGCTACAGAACAGATGTGAGCACTGAAGGTGCAGGTTATAAACCAGAGGCTGAAGCAGGAAGGTTGCTGTGAGTTCCAGGCCAGCCTGGGCAACATCAGTGAATTCAAAGCCAGCCTGCACTACATAGTGAGACCCTGTCTCAAAAAAATAAAAAACCAAACCAAACCAAAACTATAAACCAGCATCCTACAACATTTAACACAGATGTGAGGCTGGGGAAGCCGTTCATCTCAGTGCAGTGGCTAATGTGTTACTTTTATTTTCCTTCTCTAGTTTTTTTCTTTAGTGCTGGAGACTGATTCCAGGTCTCACACATGCTAGGCCAGTGCTCTGACCAAGCCCTTGTTTAAATTATTTATATTACTGGTCTGGACATAGGAACTAACCCTGTAACTGCTGGGCTTGTGTAATAAGAGGAGATGGTAGCTAGGCATCATGGTGGGCTTGTGATTCCAGCACTCCTGAGGGGCTGAGGCAGGAGGATGCAGGCCTGAGCAACTCAGCACAACCCAAAGCAAAAGGGATTGGGGGCTAAGGAAGTGGCCCAGCACCTGGCTTCAATCTCTAGGACAGAAAGAAAAACTGCACTGAAGAGAAACATGGCAGAAAGGGGTTCAGGAGAAACCCTGGCAAAAACCATGGCTTACTGAGCAGAAGTGTTCACACTGGAGTCTGGCTCTTTGCGTGGATGCAGGAGCAGAGTGTGTGTGTGTGTGGGGACAGTGCCACACAAAACCCTGGGGACATGTGGAAGGGGAGCGTGACAGCAGCACTTTGGAGGCCAGGACAAACCTTCCTGTTGGTGTTAGTCCTGACACACAAACTGTGCACACCTTCACACACCTGCACTAAATGATTGATTCTGTTTTTATTAACATCTGTCTTAAAAGAAACACAAAGTCCAGACGAGGCGGCAGCAGAGCTCTGAACACGCCCATGGCCAGAGCAGCCTGGGTCAGGGTGGCAGCACCCTCCGGGAGTGGGCCTTCACCCAGGGGTGCACTGCCACCTGGCTCAGGGGCAGCCGCTCCTTGGGCTGGAACCTCAGAAGTCTGGAGATCAGGTCCTGGGCCCCCGTGGGCATCGAGAGGGGGAACCTCATGTCCACCTGGGAGGCCGGGGTAGAAAAGAAGCCAGTTAATGGTGCCGTGGCCCGTGCTGCTTGTTCTGGAGCCGAAATGGCCTCGTTGTGTGTGCCCTAGCTCTGCAGCCCCTCGGCGGCCATTGACCTTGAGGATGCGCCTGTAGGTCTCGCTGTGAGAGGTGCTCTCGAATGGCGGGCTTCCCACCAGCAGCTCGTAGCACAGCACCCCGATGCACCACAGGTCCACCTTCTCATCATACGTGCTCCCCTCGACTATCTCTGGCGGCAGGTAGTCCACAGTCCCGCACATGGTCTTCCTCCTGGGGAGGCACACAGTGAGGGGAGTCCCCGCCCTTCCGAGCACTCGGACTTGGAGATTTGGAGAGGGCAAGGACGGGGCCCAGTTCCATGATTCAAGTTCACCACGCAACTTTACAGCTTGTCCTGAATGTTTCCACATAAAGATTCTCAGCATCCGTTAAGATTTGCCAAGGTGGCCCAGCCTGGGACTCAGCAACTCTGGAACAGTGGCTGAGGCACACAGATTTCAGTCCGAGGATGGCCAGGGCTACACAGTGAGATACTGGCTCAAAAGAAAACTAACAAAATCCAGAACAAAATGACAGAGTGCTACGAGGGAACAATAAACCACAGTTCTTTCATACTGAGAAATAATACACTTTCAGCATTATAGAGTTTGATTTACTTACATGCAGAAGCTTATTGGTAAAATCAGATATTAATGAAGAAAATACTGTGGTTGGGCCATATTCTTTAAAGACACACACACACACACACACACACACACACACACGTAATTTTTTGTTTGAGACAGGGTCTCACTGTGCAGCTTAGGGTGGCCTTGAATTCACAATGTAATTCACTATGTAGCCCTGGCTGGTCCTGAACTGAATAACAATCCTCCTGCCTCAGCCTCCAGAGTGCTGAAATTACAAGGCTGTACCACCATGCCTGGCTTTTAAATCTGCAAATGTATTTTAAGTGTATATATTTGAAAAAGACAGAATTCCAATACGAACGCAGATATGGCATTAATACAAAATGGGTTAGCACTCAGCTCTAAGAAAAGATAAACACGAATCATCTGTGGGAAAATGGATGCACCTTGATATGATAATGTTAATTGAAATAAATCAGACACAAAGGGTTGTGTATCACATGGCTTCCCTTCTATGAGAAATCCAAAGTATAAATAAAGAGTAAAGTAAGATAAATAATAGGAAATGAAGTGACAGGTCTTTTGCAAACAGGAAGGGGAGCACGAGGTGGGGTGCTGGGCAGGGGAAGGGGACATTACCGCTGTGCTGTATACATGTATCAGCTTCTTTGATGAATGGACTCATGGAGCACTGCAGACATGTACTAATAAAATTAAAAGCAAACACAGCCCAGGTTTGTAGCTAGGTCTTAGCAGGTGGGCTGGACCCAAAGGGGCTGCTCCTGGATGGCGCCAGGACCCCACCCCAGCAGACCTACCTCAGTGACAACGTGTGCACAGACCAGCCGAAGTCTGCGATCTTCACCTCGCCCCGGAACCCGAGCAGTAGGTTCTCCGGCTTGATGTCCCTGTGGATGACCTTCTTGGCATGGCAGTAGGCCAGGGCATCCGCCAGCTCCTCTACTATCTGTGCGAAGGAAAGCCCACCATGTTCACCCGAGGCAGCACACCTGTCTCTCGGCTACTGACTCTGACCCCTTTTCAGCAGAACCGGTGACTCAGGGGAGATCTCCACTCCCTTGCTTCACCTGGTCTTACGGGAAGGGCACCAAAGTGGACAGACTGGCCCTGCTGCCCTAGCACATTGAACAGTCAGACCCAGTGCCACCCCAAGCCAGTGAAAGAACCCCCAGAGAGCCAAGCCCCAGGGAAGGACACGGAGGAGAAAGCACTGCGACCTCTGCAGCCAACTATGTTGACATTCCTGGGTGGAGCTGGTGCATGCACGTAACATTCTAATTCCTTCTCATTCCCTTCTCTCTCCATCTCTTGGTTCCTTTTTACTTTGAGAATGGTCTACTCTATCTCCCTGCTTCCTATTGGCTTCTATTTTGCTATTTATAGTTTGAGTTTCTCTTTTAAGAGAAGCCATGCAACATTTTAGCATGTGTCTGATTTTACTTCACATTACTGTTTCAAGGTGCACCCATTTTCCTAAGATGACTCAAGCGTATCCTCCTTTATGGCAGAGTAGTACTCCATTGCACACAAACGCCACGTTTTCTTTGTCCTTTCATCTGTTGATGGACATACAGACTGCTTCCGATTAGTTATAACAAAACTGCTGCTATAAACATGGGTTAAGTATGATTTACTGTAATATGATGACTTAACTTTTTCAGGAAAGTATCTGGAAGGGAAATCGCTGGAACAAATGGCATTCCTAGGTTTAGTTTTTGAGGAGTCTCCATTCTGATTTCCACAGTGGCTGCCTCACTCATCCTGCCAGCCAGCCCACCCGGCCCCTGCTGTTGAGATGACGCCTGCTGTGCCTTCCTCTCCAGGGAGCTCCATGAACGTCTAGATGCCTTCTTCTGAGCCAGTTCCACCAACTTACTCAGTAAGCTCACCCCAGTCTTCCAATACATGTTTTTGCTTTATGCACAAGGTAGCTGAGTTAGAGTCTCTGGCTTACAACTAAAGAATTCAACTTTACACACATTCGGGAGATAAATCAGGATGAATCTGAAGCTGAAGGTGTCACTATATGATACAGGGAAAAAGTTTAGATAAGCTTTGTTCCTGTTTTTTTGAAACATCGTTTCACTCTGTAGTTTAGGCTGGCCTTCAATTACTATGCAGCCCAGGCTGGCCTCAAACTCTCAGGAATCCTCCCGCCTCGGCCTCCCAAGTGCTGGGATCACAAGGTGCACCACCAGGTGCGACTCCAGAGATAAGCGTTTTAAAGTGCCGTCTGGGACCCCGGAGCCCCACGGCCCACAGCAAAGCTGGGCCTCTCACCGTGGCTGTGCGCTGCTCACCCAGGGTGCGGCTGCTGAGCAGCTCCTTGTACAGCTCCCCCCGCGGCGCGTACTCCAGAATCAGGTAAACCCGGCGGGCGTCATGGAAGTAGTTGTACAGGCGCAAGATATTGGGGTGACTGGAGAAGGGGTGGGAGAAGAATCAGCCGTCTCCTGAACCCAACGCACCCTACTATCTCAGTGTCCGCTCACACAAGCGGCAAACAGTGCCGGGACCCGAGTAAAATCAGCCCAAACTGGGAGCAAGGGAGGGCGAAGAGGGGCAGGCCTGGCGAGGGCGGGAGGCCGCCTACCGCAGGTGCGCCTGGATCTCCACCTCCCTGCGCAGCTGGTGCTCCATGCCTTCCTTCTCCACCTGGGACTTGAACAGGACCTTCAGGGCCACGATGAAGTGGCTTTGCTTGAGCCGCGCCAGGTACACACTCCCGAACTTGCCCTTGCCCAGAGGACACCCGATATCGAAGTCCTCGATGGTGAAAGGCCTCCTGCGGGAACGAACGCGGAGAGGCCAGGGGGCATCAGGGTCCCCAGCCCTTGACCCCAGCTAACCCCAACCCTAACCTCGGCCCCCCACTCCGTCTCCGCGCGTATTCACCTGGCGGGGATCCCGGACGCTTGGTGTTTGGCATCTGGGCAGCTCTGGAGAAGGGGCGAGGGCAGGGACGAGAAGGAAGAGAAGGAAGAGGAGGAAGAGGAGGAAGCGGAAGCAGAAGTGGAAGAGGGCGAGGGCGAGGGCGCGCTCCCGTCCATAGCTTCCGTCCAACAAGCACAACTCCGACGTAGCGCTCCACTGGGAAAGGACCTGAGCAACCCACCAGCAGGCGCTTTTATAGCAAGTGGGCCTGGTCACTGAGGCGGGGCTGATGGTTGCAGGTAGACACTCATTGGCTGCAATTTCTGACGCACTGACAAGTGTGTCCAATAGAATAGTCAGACCAATCTGGAAGATGCTGGACCAATAGGGGCAGGGCTCAGGGAGGCAGTGCGAGGGAAGAGGTGTGTACAAGGGGGCAAGATGCATTTCCCCAGCCTGGCGACTCCTGGTCTACGTGTGCGCACCCAACGCGCTTTGAGGCGCAGGGACCCCAGCTTCTTATTTCTTCACCCATAACCATCTTGAATTTGGGGGTCTCAAATATAGTGAACTCAGACATGTGGGGTTTGTTTGCTTGCTTGTTTTTGCAAATTGAGAGATTTCAAAAAAACATTTGCTTTTGTTTTTGAGGTAGTATGCCCTAGATTTTTCTTTTCTTTTCTTTTCTTTTCTTTTCTTTTCTTTTCTTTTCTTTTTTTTTTTTTTGAGACAGGCTCTAAGTCCCTAAATTGCCCAGACGGGGCTCCAATCAGCAGCTTGCCAGGGTCACAGGTGTGCGTGCTACACTGAGATCACACGGTTTCTTTCTTGGGCAGAAGATGAGATTAGCTCCGTTGTGGGGTCACCTTGGACAGGATAGGGCAGAACACAGGTGGCGCAGCATCAGACAGATGACAGCACTGAATGTTTGACCCCAGTCTCACACAGGTCACACAGGGTTCACCTCCCGGTCCTGACATCACCTCAAGCACACAAAATGGGACTCACTGACAGGGTCCTGCCTGGTATTTGCCCAGTCATCATTGCAGCAGTGCAATCCTGAATCATTATGGTGCTTAGCTCCTCCTTCTCAGAAGCCCCTGCAGCTTCTTCCTCCCACAAGCTTTTGCCAGAGTCCCTGTGTGCAAAGATTTACCCAATCCCCTGCACTCTCAGAGTAAATCAGCTCACATCAGTCCCCAAAGCCCTTCCCTGGTCAAAACCTATGTAAGGCAGCACCTGCCCTTTGTCTGCAGAGCTGCCACAGCCTCCTTTGTGGTGACTCCCTCTGTGCCCGAATTAATCTCTTATCCTGATGTCTCCTTTTAATATTCTGTGCTGCTCTCGATTGAGTACAAAGTTTCAACTCACTCACAAGTCACGGTGCAGGGAGCCATGGAAGCTGGAGATTGATCACATGTGTGGGCCTAAAGCAAGGCCAGCCCTGAAAACACGGAGCCCAAAGCAAACCACCTAAACAAGCTGTTCCAGCTCCAACAAACTGATGGGGGTGAGGTGGATGGTGGTGGTGTTTGAAATTGACATCATCGTTTCAGTAGATAAATAAAGGTGCTACAGTGGTTGAGCAGTTCCTTTCCTCTCATCAGGAGAGTAAGGGCTCCACCTGACCCCAGCTTTGTCTCTTTATGTTTTCAACCTCTTGTAGTCCTTAACCCTAAGAACCTCAAGAGGTGAATGGGTTGCAGCACCATAGTTTGTCTGCTCGTACTTATATCTGCTTAAAAATAAAACCAACAGCCAGGCGTGGCAGTATACTGCTATAATCCCAGTGATCTGGGAGGCTGAGTCTTTTAGCCTCGTCCAGGCAATTGAGTGACTTAGCAAGACCTTGTCTCAAGAAAGGAGGTGAGGGGAGGCTGGAGGTTTAGCTGAGTGCCAAGGCCCTGGGTTCAATACACAGTCTGGGGAAGGGGCAGTTTTGCAATATTAAGTAGACTGGATGGGAGAGGTCTGGGGAGGCGTGGAAGCATGGACAGGGTACCTGAAGGCTCGGCGTCTCACACTGTGAACCCCCCAGGACCAGGAATGAAGGTGGGAGGCCTTGGGGGCGCTTGAGAAAGAGCAAGATGTATGTGGCTGGAGGGAGAATAGAAGAGAGGTGGCGACCAAGTAGTGCTGTGGGCTGTGGTGGAGAGGACTGTGCTATGTCTCCATGTACCCTTGAATGTACCTAGGGCTTGGCTTGACTGTGCAGGGTGTGGCACCCAGACACAGAAGTGTCAGCACAGCAGCTTCCACCAGGGCTCCTGACATGGGTGTCATCAGACACGACCCCTCCCTTCTGCGAAAGCTGGTGACAGCAGCCACCGCCACCCTCAGGCAGGGGCTCTGATGCCCACACAAGTGGCCTGGGAACTGTGGGCACCATGGTGTGGGTGAACAGTCCTGTGGGGGGTGCTCATGTCGTGAGACACTCTGCAAGGAGTTCTGTTGCCACAGGACCACCCTGGAGGCTGTGGCTTCTCATAGGCCTCACCCTGTGCATTTTCTCCCCATGCTTGTCTTGGGTCTGTGGCCTATAATGAGTGTGTCCATGAGTGTGACAGCTCTTCTGTCTCGTGTATCTTTCTAGCAAATTATGAAGCCTAACATGACATTGAGGAGAAAATGCAACATAATATAAACAACTGAAAATGGCAAAATGATCAAGGCTCGTTTATCTAACAGGTATCTGAATATCTACAGTGAATGATCCACTGTGAACATGGGACAGACAACATGAAGGAAGGACACACTGTGTCTGTGCCCTTTAGGAGCTGGAGTTAGAGTCAGGAAGCACTATGGCTTGGATCTGATGTGTTCCCCCAAATTCCCATGCGCCCAGAGGCTGGGCTTCTGTAGGTGACAGGCATATGGGGTGCTCAGCCCATGGATGAAGCCAGCCACTAACGAGGACATGGTGGAGCTATTAGAAAAGGGCACACAAGAAGAAAAAGGATTAAGAGGTGCTATGTTTGCGAGCCAATGCTCCACGATTAATGTAATCATTATATACTGGGAAAGCATACTAATAAAAATTTAAAACATTCTGGAACCTAAAAGTAAGCATGGTGCCTGGATGGAGGCCGGCAGCTGTAGGTGCATCCTGGAAGAGAGAACCTGTCCTGGCTCCACCGAGCCCTCTGTTCCCTCTCTTCTCCCCCAGAACCTTCCCCATGCAGTGTCTGCATTTGAGCCTGCAGACCATGAACTGAAACTGCAGGAACTGTGAGCCAGAATATCCTCTCTGTCTTTGAGCTATGGAGTCAGGTATCAGGTCCCTGTGAGGAGGAAAGTGACAAAGACAGGACGCAGACATCGAATTATCAAAGACAACTAAGAAAGAATAGTCCTGACCTACACGGTCCTTCCCGCCAGTTTCCTTGAGCAGGCTGAGAGCTCACTGGGGCACAGTGGGGGGCAAAAGAGACAGGGAGCAAAGAGGGTCAAGTGTGTGAGACACGAGGCAGGCAGCCAGGCACACCCAACCTATAAAGGGCAGGGCACTGGCCATGCCAAGGATAGGCTGTGACTCCAGTTTCAGGCAACTCATGAAAACCTTTTAAGGAAGGTAGTGTGGATGGCAGGGGAATGGGGTCCAGGATCAAATGTGAGGTGCAGCTCTGGCTTCAGAGCAAAGGAGGATAGAAGAGGAAATGTGGGTAGGGGGAGTTGGTGGGGTCAGGCAAAGCCCAGTGGATGGAGTGTGGGCTCAGGCAGAGGTGGTGGAATGGAGAAACAACACGCTGCAGAGGCATTTAGGAAGCAAAAGGCATGAGCGGAATGTGGCAGCGAGCACACATCCGTCATCCCAGCTCTCGGGAGACTGTGGGGCAGGAATGCTGCAAGTTCCAGGCCGGCGTGGACTCCACAATGAGTTCAAGGCAAGCCTGAGCCCCACATGAGGTCCTGTGTGAAGGAACCTCTCCTGCACATGGTAGTCAGGGATCGCTGTCTTGGGAGAGCACCCTGTCCCAGGCAGGGAACACAAAGGTGGGTGAGTTAGGGAGAAGCTTTGGTCATTTATTTATTTAGATGCAGAATCTTGCTGGATTGTCTGGCCTGACTTTTATCTCCCAGGCTCGAGCAGGTTCCCTGGCTCGGCCTCCTGAGTAGCGGCAGGTGTACAGCACTGTGCCCCGAAGGGAGTCAGTTACGGAATCTTGCTCAGGTTCCCTGCAGATGAGTTGGATTTGAAAAATACAATGTGGTGACGAGAGGCAGTGGGAAATCCTCCCGAGCACTGGAAAAGATCAAGACTGAGAGAACAATGTGAGGGTAAAGTCGGTAACTGAACCAGGAATGCAGAGGCCTGGAGCCCAGGAGGGAGCAAGGGCCTGGGCCATGTCTAGAACGTCCAACCCCAGACAGGTGCCCGGAGGGGATGAGGGGAGAAGGGAGAAGGGCAAAGGGTGGCTCAGAACCGGGAAAAAGGAGTGGGACAGACTTGCACGAAGTCAAAGCGCCCGAGGAGTGCTCCACCTTTGGGCTGCCAGAGTCACACCCTGCTGACAGCAGAGAGAAAAATATAGGTGATTTCTTTTTTTTTCTCTCCATCTTTTTTTTTTTTTTGATAACAGTCTCGCAGCGTAGTTCAGTCAGGCCAATTGGCCTCAAACGCCGTCACCCTCCTGCCTCTGCCTCCGGAGTGCTGGGATAACCGGTGTGCACCACAACAACCAGCTTAGGGAGGGCAAGCTCTGACCCTGGAGTCGCCCTCAACTCAGCCAACCTGGAAGAGGGTGGAGCGGCAGCGCCGAGGGTCCCAGGAAAGCAGAGGTTCGGAGAGTGCGAAGGCGAGGTACAAAGAAGTAGAAACGCTACTTACAAGGAAGGCGGCCCGGAGGACCCTGGTTAAAGGAGAAGCGGGGTGGGGGGGCGCACAGGGTGCAGGAGCAGAAGCACAAGGAGGTGCACAGCGGGGCTCAGAGTCAGGGGCCCACGGGACAGCGCAGGCGCAGTCACCGCCTCAGGGGCCTGCGGCCGGCACCAGCTCTCCCGGCAGCAGGGTCTGGACGGGGACTGGGACGCCACACAGCGCAGGCGCTCACTGTACAACTAGAGCTGCATGAGGCGCAGCCCGGGAACCTGAGCGGAGAGGCCCTTTTTCCAGCCAGAGCTGGGCGAGGGACCGTGGGGCACCGGGCGGGGCGCCCCCATCGCCAGAGCCAAGAGGAGCTGCGGCGAGGCCCTTCCGGGGGGCTGTTCGAGGGCCACGTGGAGTAAAATCCCCAAGGCCTCGGAACTTGCAGGTCACTGGGACTTGGATGCCCAGGCGCTGCCGGCACCCCGGATACCGACCCTGCCTCGCTGGCCAGGGCAGGCACCGCGTGGAGACCACACCCAAGTGGCTGGTCGCCAGCTGCTGGCTGCGCAGCGCTTCCTGGTGAGTTCACAGAGCCCCTGGGTTTTACTGGAGACCGACCCAGGCCAACAGATCCAGTGACACTGAGGAGTCTGTCACCACAGCTCGGGACACACCAGACTGCTGGGGGCCAAGTGGGTTGTGGCCAGGCCACCTGGAGGGCACAGGAGCACGGGCAGTGTGGGGACCAGGGACCACGCTGTCATTTCAGAACCAGGCAGAGGGCAAGGCAGGCAGAGCGTGAGCAGGACTGCGCAGTCTGCGTAATTTCAGAGGCCCGGGGTGTGGGCACTGCCCCTTCTTTTTTGTTGCTATTGTTTTTTTGAGTCTTGCTGTGTAGCTCAGACTGGCCTCAAACTCAAGGTGATCCTCCTGCTTCAGCCTCCTGGGTGCTGAAATTACAAGTGTGCTCCACCAAGTCCAGCTGCCTTGGTACCTAGTACTGTGTGTGGGCTGCTATGTGAGAACCAGACAGGAGTTGACTGGGTGGACAAATTCACAGGCATCTCACAATCTGCTCCAGGAAGAGCTGTCTCTGAGACTAGAGAGATCCTGTCTGTCACATGGATAAAAACATGTTTAACACTTGGATCAATTACAGGCTCATGCCTGTAATCCCAGCATTCCAGAGGCTGAGGTAGGAGAATCATTTTGAGTTCAGAACCAGCCGGGGCTACAAAGTGAGCTCAAAGCCAGCCTGAACTGCATAGAGACACCCTGTCTCAAAAAGACTGAAAAAGCAAAACAAAACAACTATAGGGAAGCACTGAGTATGGTGGCTTGGTGTGTTATCCTAGCTCTTGGGAGGCCGAGGCAGGAGGATCTAAGTTTGGGGCCAGCCTGGGCTACAGAGTGAGACCCTTTTGTCAAAAAACAAACTCAGTGGTAAGGGTAAGTGCCCTGGCTTCTCACAGCTGAGACAAGAAAGGCCACCCTCAGAGGGTCAGAGCAGCACAAGCTGTGCACCTCCAGGTTCCAGACCTCGCAACCAGTGGGCGGCTGAAGAGGCCTCTCAGCTGGACCGTCACTCTTACTGCCACGGAGAAAAACTCCCGATGGATCCATGAGTGCCTGAGGTAACACACTCTTTAATTCAAGCACCTGCCCATCACAACGCGGGCATCACCCTGTTCAATTCTCCATTGAAGCCAAAGGCTACATTTCAAATAGCAGCAATGGAAGAAGAGAGCCTGCTTAGACGCACTGTGGAAACCCATTCCTATCTGGCCCGGCGTCTTCAGACCCAAGGCTAGCGCAGGGAGCAGGGAGCCACTCGGATTGCTGTGCGCGCACACACACACACATGTATACGGCTTCGGGTGGTAGGCAGTCACACCCCAGCTGGTGAGCACTTCCCTTCGAAAGCTCTGCACCGGGCGAGGCACAGGACCACAGACCTATCCCTAGAACTGTGGAAGGAATGAAGTCCGTGAACTGAGGGGCCGCTGCACCGTCGTGGACGTGTGTGACAGGCAGAGGGTCCTTTTCCCAACAGACCCTCAGGAAGCTATCCCAGATTTGGTCTCCACTCCAAATCAGGACTTTACCACAGTAGTATAGGAAGTCTTTCTCCCAGTATTATGATCCGTAGTTTTTGCTGAGAGGAATAATATTTGCAGCTCACAGGCACTGTAGTCCTGTGCAAACCACGTGAGGAAAGAGTTAGAGCCGCAGGCCGGGACTCCCGATGTGGGGTTCCCCGGGAAAGCAGCGCAGTGTGCCCGGGCTCCTGCTGAAGCCCTGAACTCCTGTGGGCTGAGTGTGGTGCGTGTAGGACAGTGAGCCCTGCGCAGCGCCGCTGGGGAGGGTGCCTGTGCGCACTAGTCCTCTTCCCTTCACCTAAGTCACCTTTTGTCCTTCAGCGGGAGGCATCACCACGGGAGTGACGGCAGGAGGAATCACCACGGGAGTGACGGGATCAAGAGCCCAGCCATCCGGACCACAGCTCGCAGCCAAGGCCTCGGCACACAGCGAAGGGGCGCTCACTCCGAGGAACACAAACTGCGGGAACGGCCCGCTGCACACGCGCCCAGGTTGGTACACGCGGTGGCCACGGTGGCGACTTGGCAGCACGCGAGAGGAGAGCGCAGGAGGGCAGCGGCTGCAGCGCCACTCAGGGCGCGGGGAGGCAGAGACCCCAAAACCATGCAAACCACGCACGCCGCAGCTCTGCGCGCACTGAAGCCCGCTGTGCGGCAGTTTTTTCCGCAGCGAGGGAGCCCAAAGCCAGGGGCCACAGACGCCCCGCCCGGCCTCCGCTGCGGAGCCCGCGCGGCTACCTAGGGCGCTTTCTCACCAACTTCACTGACAAGATTGCGGAGCCAGAGGGAAGCGCAGGGAGCAGCCGACCTCCGGCAGAGTATAGGGCACAGAGCACAGAGCACTCCCGCAGCACTGCGGTGACCCAGGCCCAGCGCGCAGAGCAGTTTCTGCAGCAGAGAGCAAGGATTGAGAACAGAAAAGCCCCAAAGAAAATTCCCGACTAGGAAAGATAAGGAAAGAAGAATCCGTGAGCTCCATCAAGTTCCACAGAAACCCTGCGGCGCGACCCCAGGAGCTGCCATTATGTTAGGTCCTCAAGAGAAGTCGGGATGAGGACACCATCTGAAGAAATAATGGGTCAACCCTCCCTGTACGAAGAGATTTAGCTCAGCAACATAAGCGCCTGCCTGGCAAGAGCAAGGGTGTGAGTTTGATCCCCAGTGCGAAAAATAAATAAATAAAATTATACATTAACTGGGCGTGGTGGCTCACGCCTGTAATCCTAGTACTTGGGAGACTGAGGCAGGAGGATCTTTGTGACTTCGAGCCCAGCCTGGTCTACAAAGTGAGCTCAAGGCCAGCCTGAAGTGCAAGCATAATGAGACCCTTTCTCAAAAAAACAAAAAAAAAAAAAAAGGGCATAAACCTACAGTTGAAAAAAATGGAACAAGAACTAAACGGGATGAACCAAAACAAAAAACAAGAAATCCATGCAGGCACATCGTTACCAACGTGAGTATTACAGACAAGGAAAACTACCATTAAATGCTCCTTAGCCTTGACTTCATGGTATGCATAAAACATATTTGAAACACATAATAATGTTTATGAAATGGACCACAGAACTGAAACTGAAAGGTGAAGCAAATCTTTTGGATAAAAACATACAATTTATCTCTTTTCCCTTAGAGAAGTCTGATTCTTAAAGAGGACAATAAAAAAGTCAACTACTACATTCTGGGTGCGCTTGTGCACACCTTAATCCCGGAATTCTGGAAGGCTGAGGCAAGAGGACTAAAAGTTTAAGCCCAGCCTGGACAACTCAGTGTTTCAACGAGATGCTGTTTTATAATAAAAAAGAAAGCTGGGAAGGTAGCTCAGTGTAAATACTGCATTACCTCTCTGGTGTGAGGCACTGAAAATGTAAACAAGACCATCAATGTACAATAAATATCACGGGGTAGGAAGAAAAAAAGGCAAAAGGGAAATGGGGGGAAAGGAAGAAGGGAAAGAAGAAAATGAGAAAAGGGTATAATAAAAATGGAGCTTTGAGACTGGGGAAGAGGACTGGAAAGAGGGAATAGGAATGGGGAAAAAAAGGAAGAATGTTCTAAACACTAGTTGATGGAAATTACATACCAGAACCTGCAAAATGCTGGTGAAACCCTAGCACACTTCTCACTGGAGAATGGTGGACAGAAGGGAGGGATGAGTCTGTCTCCTGCTGGAAGCCATGTGACACTGATTCTGTAGCCCACAAAAGTACCCTTCAGTAATGAGGGGAGCAAAGAGCAGGGGTCCCCAGCAGGCCCACCCAGAAAAAGCTACAGCAAACAGAAAGGAAAGTGAGCAGAAACACTGACAGTGGAGTGGGTGGGGGCGAACAGAGTTCTCCCGACTTTGCAGGACACGCCTGACAGCTGAATCAGACACTGCAACTTCCAACCTGGTGCTCTGGACTGAGGCGGAAGGTAATAGAGTAACAGGTACGCAAAGGGGCTTGAAGGAAGCACCGTTTCACACATCAGAGTGCTACAATGTGAATGTCGCTAAATTATAGTGAGCTACATAAGCACATTCAAGTACTGTACCCTAAACAACTAGAGAACACAAAGGGCTACACTAAAAACTATCACCTAGGATTCCAAGTACCTTGAAAGGGAAACAATGAAAACTCAAAAAGCCCAGCAAAGGGCCAAAATAATAATAAACAGAAAACACAAAGTAAAATCATAAAACAGCAGATGTCAGCACTAGCACATCAAGAATGCTGTAACAGGGGCACTGGGAAAACAAGCAACCAGCTCAACACTCTGGTAAGTGGCTGTGGCCTGACAAGCCACGGCCACCCCAGGGTGAGAATCATCGGCATCTCCTGAGATCTGTGCTATGTTGGAACTTGGGGCACGGGGAAAACAAGCAGCCAGCTTGCTGCTCTGGTAAGTCGCTGTGAGCCTACACCCCCCCCACCCCCACCCCGTTAGCAAGTGAGAGCCAGAGATCTTAGCATCTCTTGCGAGTTTGACTACATGCAATACAGCAAATAAGGGGGGGGGGGGTGGATTTCCTTCTGCCATTCTTTGAAGGCAAATATTTTTATCACTGTTTTGCTCTGTTCTTATTAATGGTATTGCTCTATTCGACATTCTGTTTTAATAAGCTTGGTATTTCCTTCGATTTTGCTGTAACTGATTGAAAGGACAACTATTGTGAAGAAAATGAGATAAACTATTGTATACTACGGCGTGTTCCACCCCTCTAGCCAAAACAGTGAAGCCATGGACTGAACTCTGAAATCATGAGCCAAAATAAACATCCTCTTTTTAAGTTGATTATCTCAGGTATTTTGTCCCAGAAAAGACACTCTGACACAGAACAGATAATTCTCCAACTACAGTTCAAGATAGCTCAACACTCTTAATGGGCAGAAGATTCTTTCTCACTGAGACTCAGCCGTGTGGAGCTTAGACCAAGGTAGAAATCTACAGAAAGAAGAGGTGAGTGAGGATCTTCTCTGCCAGTTGGGCCGGCAGCCCAGCAGCCATCAGTGAAGAACCTCATCAGGAGCAGACATCACTTGGTCAGGGAGGAGACGGGGCTAATGGGGGCTACCTGTCTGAGCTAGACTGAGCAGATGAGAAGGGGATCTTGATGCAGTGAAGAACAGATCAGCCATGGAGCCCACAAAAATACCAGAAGCAGAGGTTTAAACAAAGACAAGCTGGAAAATGCAAGCTCTAGGATAGCAATACCTTGAGTTCATGAAAACTTCTGTTGGTGAATAATCTGGTTCAGGAACAGAAACATTCAGCAAAATTTTGCTTCTGTTTGCAAACACTGCATCAGGTAAAAAATTTGACCTTAACCATCTTCCTCAGAACTGTGGAACAAATTCAGTTCATTAACTGAGGTACCACTGTATTTGATTTAAAATCCTCAACCAAATAAATAAAATCCTCAACCAAGTTGAAAAAAAGTTATTCTCCACAGCAGTTTAAGAGTCAGGTGTGGGGGTGCATGCTTGTAATCCTAGCACTTGGGAGACTAAGGCCAGCCTGGGATACAAAGTGAGCTCAAGGTCAGCTGAACTGCATAGAGACCCTATCTCAAAAATAAATACATAAATTTTAATAAGGTTTACGAGAAAACACAAGACTGATCATGAGCAAAGGTTTAGTGTCTGAGTAACACCATCAGCCAAAACAACACGGGCCCTGGCAGATGCCCCACAGCACAGTAGGGCAGACACAACTTTTGGCAGCAATGCAGACTAAGACCATACCCTGGATCACTTAAAGTGCAACCTCAAAAGAGATCCTATGTGAAACAAATCAGAAATCTAAATACCAGGAGCCGGGTGTGCCAGCACTCTGGGAGGCTGAGGGAGGATCTCAAATCCAAGACTGAACTATGCTTCACTCCTGTCTGGCCACCACATCCAGCTGCGGTGGCTGCTGTGTACACTGCGGGTGACATAGAAGACCGAAATGGGGCTCGCCATCAGAAGTACTGCTATAAAAGCCATCAACGCTCTGACCTGGAGGCCCAGGAACCACAAGGCACAACTGGAAAATATGTTTGTCTGCCAGTTAAGATGGTACGGACATTAAACCAGGCATACCAGGCACTTTTGTGATACCAGTACTCGGGAGGCTGAGGCAGGAGGATCATTCCGAGTTCGAGACCAGCCTGGGCTACAAAGTGAGCTCAAGGCCAGCCTGAACTGCATAGAGATCCTGTCTCAAAAAGACAAAAAAGAAAAAAGAAAGATGGCACAGACATTCTCAGGAAAGACACCCAACACTGCCTCGAGAAGCCCAATCACAGAGGGTTTGTCCTGCTGTTGACCAGGTATGGGCTGAGGAATCAGTCTGCTTCACGCAACGCAGCACAGACCTCCTGAGATGCAGAGAGGACTTCCCCTTTCTTCAAAGTGCCATGGCCCAGAGGTCACAAAGCTCTCCTCTAGTAAGGTTCTCAGCCTCTGTAGGGGCCAAGGCTGGGAAGAGGAAGACTGGCAACGTGTGTAGACTACCAGGCGAAAAGATTCTGTCTCCAAGCTTCCCGGTCACACAGCAGAAGAGCTGGCTCCCATGTTCCGGCAAAATAAATGATTATGAGGCACGAAGACGTGGTAGCAACAAGACACACAGTGACAGGACATCAGGATAGAAGAGGTTGAGCCCACCCTCAGCTACAGTCATAATCCAGTGACCAAGCACCTTTCTGATGCACATTTCTCAGCTACCTGACTCTGCTGGAGAACTCAATAATTAGATGAAAAAATAAGTCAAGCATGGTGGGGTACCCCTGTAATCCCAGCACTATGGAGGCTGAGGCAGGAGGACTGCTACATGGAATTCAAGGCCAGCCCAAACCATATTGCAAGAATCTGTCTCAAATAAATAAATACATACACACATACATAAAAACAAGCTTAGCCTGGCCAATTTTGTAAGACCTCCCTCAAACAAACAAAAAGACAAACAAACAAAGCAGTGGAGATAAAGGTCACTGTGAAGGCCTTGCATTCAATTCTAATGAAAAAAATTTTTTTACAATATTTTTTTTTATTGGTATTTGTATTTGTTTTATTGGTACCAGGATCGAACTCACAACCGTGCGTTTGCGAGGCAGGCACTTATGCCACTGAGTTAAATCCCCAGTCCCGATAAAATTTTTTTTTAATGCCTAAAACAAACTAACCAACCTCCAGGCCCAATGGCTCACTACAGAATGCTACCAACATTACAAAAACAGAAACATAATTAGACCTACAGTCTTCCAAAACACAGAAGGGTAGGTTTTACAACTCATGTTGGGAGGCCAAAAACACCTAGACATGAAAACCAGATGACACAGAACAAACACATGACAGCAATAAAAAAACCCAGAGGGAGCTCAGTGGCAGAGCACTTGCTTGCACACGCAAGGCCTCAAGACCATAAAAAACCAGCCCTCCCCCACAAATTTAAAGCAAAGCAAGCAAACAAACAGAGGCGGGGTGATCACATCCACCTGTAATCCCATCATGGGGGGGGGGAGGGGAGGGCGGAGGTAAGAAGATTCCAGTCCAAGCCTGGGCAATTTAGCAAGTCTCTGGCTCAAAGAGAACAGGGGCTGGGGACGTAGCTTGGTGCACTGGATTCAATTCTTAGTACAAAAGGAAAACAAAAGAGCGAAACTATCATCTGTGAAAACATTAAGAGGTGGGGAGAAGCAGAAAGAGACACAATGCCTCAATAAAACATAAGCCAACAGAATGATGCCATGCAATATACTACAGCCATCGCCCACAACTGCAGCTCATTCTAAGGGCACAGGTTGGCTGGTATCTCACAGCTCGTCAATGGAACACAGCCTACCAATAAGCTACAGAAGGAAATTCATGTGCTCCTAGCCACTGGGGTGTAAAAAGCACTTGCAAAACCCAGCACTGGTGCATAAGGGTGCAGTCACTGCAAGCAGGACAGAAAGAAATGTCTCGTGCTGGAGATGGAGCATCCATGAACCTCAGGGAGAGCTGCAGAGCAGCTGCCCAGCACCCCGGGGCTCTGGGAACAACGCCGGTGATGGGTGTGTGTGTCGCTCTGTCCTGGCAGTAACATTTACACTTCATGGGGAAGAACTGAGGGTTCCCCCTAACATCAAGAACCAAGCAGATGGCCTGTCTCAGCATTGCAGGGAGCCCTTGCCTGTGCAGTAACAAAATCAGAGGTGTTCACAAGAAGTAAAATTCTGCTTCCAGACATTTGTACCGAGAAAAGGTCAGAGATCATACGCAGTTCAGCAAGATTACAGGACATCAAAACAGGCTTCCTACATAGTACCAAATACCATGGAGCAAAGGAAGGGTACACGTACACCAAGACCATGCACACACTAACACCCTAAACAAAAGGCCATTCGCCAAGCGCCAGGTGCTTGCCTGTGATCCCAGTGCTCTGGGAGGCTGAGGCAGAAAGAGTACAATGTCAAACCCAGCTTGTAAAACTTAAATTATAAAACCCTAGTGAAATACAGTACATTAACTTTAAATGATTAAATGAAGACATACCACGTTTGTAAACAGAAAGGTCTGACAGAGTAAAAACAACAACTGCCATCTGGCTGATAGATTTAATTCAATTTTCAGGAAAAGTCTATGAAGATTTTTTTTTTTGTAAACATAGACAAAATTAGCTGAAGGTTTATGTGGGAAGTTAAAGGAAGCAATTTTAACTAAGTGTTAACTAAGAAAATTCCTTGACTCATTTTAGACATTTATCATGTTAGCTACAACAATGAATATAGACTAAGAAAATGGTTTTTGTTCAGTTTTTAAAACTATATGAAAAACTTTTCTAAGCCAATTTTAGATAGATTTAACTGACCAGTAAAATGTGCCCATTGATGCATATCTTTATTGCTTTAAATATAAAGACACTTCATGGCTCAAGCCCTCTAATGTCTCATGAAACAGCAGCTCCTCAGTGGCTGGGAACCTGTGGCAAACCCGCTGCTGGACAGCAGTGGATGCGTACACAGGACCCGGCTGGGACCCTGCCCCTGGCGATATCACTCCCCGTGTGGATAAAGGAATGACGACCAATGCTCAGACGCAGCCGACAGTCTGAGACGATCTGTGCTTCTGTTTCATTTTTCTGACATTTCCTCCATGTAAGGGTAATTCCTGAGATAGCATTGCACTGTAAACTACGGAGAAAGGTGTGGCAGACCTCCCCACCGGGTCTCTCCTGGATGGGTCTGAGCAGGAATAAGGCTCTAGGTGGGCCCACTTCTGCTGAGTCCTGGGCACAGCAGCTTGGCTCACAGTGGAGACACTGCTGTGGCCGCTTTTTGGTGCGAGGCAGTGGGAGCTGAGGGCGCTCGCTCCTCTGGTGACAGACTCCCCTCAGCGGTTACATGCACAAAGTCTCTCTCCAGAAGCAGCTCCCGGAGCATCACTGAGGCATGGACGCCTGTGAAAGGCTGTCCCCCCTCCACAGCACCAGTGGTGTTTCTCCCCGCGTGCATCCTTTGGTGCTGCGTGAGCGAAGAGTTGCGGCTGAAGGCCTTCCCGCACTCACCGCACTTGTAGGGCTTCTCGCCCGTGTGGATGATGGCGTGGCGGATGAGGTTCGTGCTCCAGCAGAAGGTTTTCCCACACTCCACACACTCGTAGGGCTTCTCCCCGCTGTGGATGCGCTGGTGCCGGGTGAGGCCGGACCTGCGGTTGAAGGCCTTGCCGCACTCTGTGCACTCGTAGGGCTTCTCCCCCGTGTGGATGCTGAAGTGGCGGATGAGGTCTTTCCGGTTGCTGAAGGCTTTCCCACACTCCTTGCACTCGAAGGGCTTCTCCCCCGTGTGGGCCCTTTTGTGTAGGATGAAGGTGGAGCAGTGGGTGAAGGCCTTCCCGCACTCGCAGCACACGAAGGGCTTCTCCCCAGTGTGGATGCGCTGGTGCCTCTTGAGGTAGGACCTGTGGTTGAAGGCCTTGCCGCACTGCAGGCACTCAAAGGGCTTCTCGCCAGTGTGGATGACGTAGTGGTGGATGAGGGCTGCGCTCTCCAGGAAGACCTTGCCGCACTCGCTGCACTCGTAGGGCTTCTTCCCTGTGTGGGCCTGCTGGTGCCACAGCAGGTATGACCTGTGCTTGAAGACCTGGCCGCACTCGAAGCACTCGTAGGGGCTCTCGCCGCCGTGCACCATGTAGTGTCTGAGGAAGCCGCCACGGTGGCGAAAGACCTGCCCACACTCTGCGCAAACGAAGGACTTCTCCCCACTGTGTCTCCGGCGGTGCAGGACAAAATTCGAGCGGTGCGTGAAGGCCTTGCCACACTGGCCGCACGTGTAGGGCTTCTCCCCGCTGTGGATGCGCTGGTGCTGGGTGAGGTAGGACTTGCGGTTGAAGGCCTTGCCGCACTCCAGGCACTCGTAGGGCCGCTCCCCGGTGTGGATCATCTGGTGCTGCAGCAAGTGCGTGCTCTTGATGAAGGTCTTTCCACACTCGGTGCACTCGTAAGGCTTCACCCCAGAGTGGATCTTTTCGTGGCCAGTGAGCAGGTGCTTCTTGTTGAACACCTTCCCACACTCACTGCACCTGAAGGCGTGCTCCTCTTCCAGGACAGGGTCCCCCGAAGTGACCTGCTCCTCCACGGTCCTTAGACACACTCTGTCATCCATCCCTGAGCCACCAGGGCCAGGGTGCGTCCTCCCAGGAAGCTCCGCCCTCGGGTCCTGCACCCCTGCTGTCACACGTCCTTCCTGCCTGTCTGAGGGGCCACCCTGACCCAGGGCTTGTACCCACGGGGAGGCTCTGAGCATCAACTGGCCCTGGAGGCAGGCTCCCTCGCACAAGGCTGGCTCTGACGTTTTCCCACTGTCACCTGGAAGAAACCCAACACACAGTAGGGCCATTAGTAACGGCAACCCAGAAGAAAGACAAGCACTACTTTAATGGAAAAAAAAGCAGCAGCTGAAAACAGTATCTTTCAGCGTGTTAGACTGTCTCTGAACACTCTCACGTTTTCCTGATCCCTGGACTCCAAACATCCTGCAAGTGAGCGAGGGAGAGAGGCTGTGCTGTAGCAGGGATCTGTGGGGATGTGGTCGCCCAGCGCACTGGCAACACCATGTGGCGAGCATCCTGTGTGATGCCAGCTGGATCTGCTACGAGTGAGGGCCCTCGGGAGGGCACCTAACACCGCCCGCTGGAGACAGCAACTTGGTAACATGGATAGTTGCTCGGTGGCCAGGCCAGGTGGGCAGGCCTGTAAGCCTGGCACTGGGGAGGTGCAGCCAGGGGTGTTGAGGGGTGATCACAGCTAGAACACCAGCTCCCCTGGAGGCTGAGACAGCAGGAGCCAAGGTCCAGACCAGCCTGATACCTCAGTGAGATCCCACCTCAAAATCCAACAAAAAGGGGCCACCAATGGAGCTTCAATCCCCAGTACCACAAAAACCAAACACTAACCACAAAAAAATGCTGGCTTTTGTTCAACAGCATGAGAAGCAATTTCTCACTGCTGGGTATTTCCAGAATTGTTTTAATACATGGTGGGTTCTTAGGATCAAAACTGATCAATTATGCAAGTTGATACCATTACAGGCTCCTAAACAAATATTACTTTTTTTTGGAGACAGTTTTGCTCTGCAATTCAGGCTGGCCTTGAATTTACTATGTAGTCCAGAGGCCTGGCACTCATGGCAATCCTCCTGCCTCAGCCTCAGTACCTGGCTAAACAATTTACTATGCAGAGGACATGGGAAGGTCAGGGCCCCCAGAAAGCCGAACAGCCTGAGCCAGTCTGAGCTGCAGTCAAGACACCTGCACTGGGTGTGTGGGGTGGGGAGGAGCAGCCGACCCCAAGCCTCCTGGTCCATGAACCACTCAGTCGGGAGTCCTCACACAGTGAGCATCCAGAGAATCGCACCCCATGGCCCTGTGAGTCTCCTGCTCAGGCTGCCCAGATTTGAGGCTGGGACAGGGACAGACGTGAGGCCACATGTGACTGCCTGCTTGCCTGGGACCATCCAGCTCGCACTGCCCACCTCCTTCCAGCGTGATCTGACAGCACTGTGTCAGCGAACCCAGAGGTGCTGTGGGAAGTGCTCAACTCAGACTTAGTGTCAGCAGAACCAGGAGAGCTGGGTCCAACGAAGCTGATCCCTCTGGGCCACAGGGAGTTGCCGTGGTGGGGGCAGGGCCTGCAGCCTTAGAGACAAAGATGACACCACAAGGTATGGGGGCTCACAGTCCCAACACACAGGCTGGTGGGACAGCCTTAAGGCAAGGGCTCAGGACAGAGGTCCCAGTCCCCAAGGAGCAGAGCTCCCCAGGACCCCAAACCTTGGGATGAGGGAGAAATGCAACTCTCCTGTGCTGGGCCCCTGCGATCCTAGAGATGATCAGGAGGCCCCTCAGGAGCAGGGACAGGTGTGCTGGGGCTGGGAGATTAGAGGAGGGGTGGGACAAAGGGCTGCACAGCTCCACTACCCCCAGCATGGTGGTGCATCCCAGCTCTCTTGGAGGCTGAAGCAGGACGACTGCAAACTGAAGCCCAGCCTAGGCAAGTTGGTGACATATTGAGACCCTATCTCCAAACAACTCAGAATGAAGGCCCAGGCTCAGTACTCAGTGGCCCAACAAAGCGAAGCAAAGCAAAACAGGAGAAAACAACAATCCCATGACTCCAGGGTGACCCTGCCCCACGGGCTCTTACCTGGCTGTGTGCTTTGGGCACAGCCCAGCCTCACTGTCCATGGTGGCCGCCCATGCTCCAGCTGCTGGATCAGCTCAGGTGTGGGAACAGGACACCCTGGAAAATGGAAATTTTTTTTGTGGTACTGAAGAGTCGAATCCAAGGCCTTTGCACTGGGCCACACCCCAGCCCATTTTTCCTTCCAAGACATCATCTGGGTTCAACTCCCAAGCTGGGCTGAACTTGCCACCCCACAGGCTGGGGTGTAAGGTGTGCATCGACACATGAAGAGAGACAAAAGCCTTCCTTTCCTCAGGGTTTCTGCCAGGGCACTGGGCTTCGGAATGAACCTGCTCTTGGCAACATGACCTTCCATGCAACCGGGAACTGAGGGCTTGCACGTCGTGCTGCCAGTGCTCACTCTGTGCAGGAAGCTGGAAACGCAGTCAAGGCATAGTCGTGTGCAGAGTAGTGGACCAAGCAACTCAAGTGCCTCTCAGTTCAAGACAAAGCCGTATGTGTGGGACAATTGGGGAAAGCAGCATGTTTAATGTGCTTTGTGATGCAGCTCTGAATTCTGTCCCCTGATGCAAATAGTCAAGCCACACAATGCAGCCATGCTGTTCCTTCCTAGCGAGCTTTGAGCCTCAGGATGCTCCCTCTGCTGAAAGGGAACAGTCTGAGGAGAGGACAGTGTAAAACACAGCAACCACACTTAGAAGGAAGGGCTTCCTCAGGCTGTCACTTACACCAGTAAGTCAGCACCCACACGCCCCCCCAGACAGAGTCTGTCCACTCAGCCATGCTGACACCCAGGCTCAACTGACACCTGCCAGATGGCAAGCTGTGCTGGGGGTTGCACAGTTATTCAGAAGCCCACCAGCTGGCTGGGTGTGGTCACACAGGTTTGTACCCCAGCACCCTGGGAGACTGAGACAGCAAGACTAAAAGTTCAAGCCCAGCTTGAGCAGCTCAGTGACCTTGTGCAAAGGTCTTGGGTTCAATTCCCAGTACCCCCCACACACATACACACATGCACACAAAAAGCACGAAAAAAAAAAGGAGCACACACAGTGGCACTGAGGGAAAACACCCACACCCCCTTACTGCAGAACATCCCATCCCCCCAGGCCTGGGAACCAGCTCACAGGGGTGCCCAAGCCAACCAGGCTAAGGCAGGTCCGTAGGAAGCACAGGCAGAGGCCAGCCTGTGCAGGCACCAGCTGAGAGGCTGAGGAAGGGGGTGCCTACTTCGAGGATGTCTCAGGGGTTAGCTCAGAGACAGGCAACCACACACATGCAGAGAAGTACAGACCAGAACTCTGGGGCCACCAAGAGCAAGGACTGGGCGGCCCTCATGCAGCAGTCTCACTCAGGCAGAAAAGCACCCTCACATCCTTTTCAGTACTGGGGACTGAACCTGGGGCCCTCAAACTAAGCTATATCCTCAGCCCTTTTTCAAGAATTTGCATTTTGTGATGAGCATTTGTGAAGATGGGGTGCTAAGCAGCAAAGGAAGAGCCTCTGATGGCTGCCATCCAGACACTGGAATACTGCAACAAGAAGACAAACAGGACTAAAGTGGGTCCCAGGACCCAGGAAAGATCTGAAGCAAGAACTGAACCCCATGGGGAGAGTAAAAAGAGAAACTTCAGCAAAGAACGAGGTAGCCAGCAGAGTCCTCCCCCTGAGCTGGGGCTCACTGTGTGGGAGGAGCAGTGTACATGGAGGACTGCACTGGCTGGTGTGAGTGCTGTGGAACTGGACTTCCCATGGGACAGGGCGGTCTTGGAGGGGCCAACAGGTGCAGAACTCAGAGCAGCTGCTGGGTCCACCCAGTGCTCCCAGCTGAGTTCACGCCCATGGAAGGTGCACTGACTGCTGTGGAACAGGCCTGGTCTCATGGCCAGAAACCAGTGTGAACTTAAGGGAAATAAAAGTGCAGGCTCTCTGAGATTATCCACTACCCTGCCATAAATCTACTGCAGGCTTGCTGGGATAGATCAGCATGAACCTGGACTCTGTCTCCACACACTATCTACCAGTGACAGCAGACACAAACCTGAAAGTGTGATTGTTTTTCTTTCCTGTTCTCTATTCTTTTTCCTTCTTGTTTGGTGGTGTTTTTATATGCATGTGAATGTGGTCTCTATAGTTTCTTTGTGGTTGTTGTTTGTTCTGTTCTTTTTATTTCTCCATTCTCTCTCACTCCTGTCTTCTGCACCAGTTTTCTGAAGTTTATGTGATCGCCCTGTCCTCCAGCCTTGCTTCTAATCACTTCCTCTTCTTTTATTTCTCTATTTTTTTCCCTAACCCCTTTTAAATTTTCTCAACTGAAAGTAAAATCTGCATATTGAGGACTTAATTTTCTGCATACAATTTTCTGGTTTGTTTTAGATTTTGTTATATGACCACAAATCTAATTCACATGAAAGTGGCAATTAACAGTTACTGCAGTTTCTCGTTTTGTAGGCTGTGTTTGATGCTATTGTTACTGCTGACTGTACCACTTTAGCCAAAGTGACATAACTATTCTAACCAGCTGTTCTTCCTGGTATACCAACAACTGAGATTGCCAAAGGTCACAGAAAATACTATGGGCCAGTGCCACAGAACCAGGGACTGGGCCAAACAGGCAGCAAATTCTCATTCCCAATAACTTAAAGATGTAGGATCTTCCAACAGACTCAAAACCCAAAAACCAGCTACACCTGGAAGACACCTCTGAGAAGTAGTGATTTCCTAAGGGTTCTAAATACTAGCAATAAAGCAACCCACCATAGGCAATTTATACACATCAACCCAGGAATTAAACTAAAAATAATAATGGAAAATCAAAAGACACTTAAACAAAATGCAACCCCAGACATCCAGTTCACCAAAGGCAAACCAAGGGGGCAAAGAGCTGGGACAATCCAAAACCCTCCCACCAGACCTCTCTGAAGTTGTAATAAAACAATTGACTGAGGCTCTCAAACAGATCAATTCAGAAATAATCTCTCAGATAACTGCAGAGACGATGTCAACATAAAGACCACGCTTAGCGATGCTAGATGCTAGAGCAGATACACCTTTAAGAAAATTACAGCAGCCATGCATGCTCAGCACAGGAAAGAAATGGAATCCGTAAGTCAGATCAAGCAGATATCCAGGAGAATAAAAACTCCATTGAAAGTATTCACAGCAAAAAGACAGGCATGGTGGCTCACGCCTGTAATCCCAGCACTCAGGAGACTGAGACAGGAGGATTGTTGTGAGTTTGAGACCAGCCTGGCCACAGTGAGCTCAAGGCCAGCCTCAACTGCATAGTGAGACTGTCTCAAAAGGACAAATAAATAAGTAAGTATTTACAGCAGAGTAAGCCAATGATGTGAGGACAGGATCTCAGATATAGAAGACAGGCTTCTCAAAAATACCAAGGAACCATGAGAAATCAATCCAGCAGCTGCTGGATAATGAAAAGAATAACTTAAGGTTGACTGGAGTCAATGAAAAAGCAGGAGATAGCACAAATGATAGAAAAAACTGTTCACAGACATCATGGCAGAAGACCTCCCTGGTAAAGAAAAAGGATTTGACATACAAATAAATGAGGCAGATATAACAACAATTAGTCACGATCAAAAAAATCTACAGCCAGGCATATCATAGTCAAGAATCCAGAAACTGAACACAAGAAAAGCTGTAAGGGAAAAGAAACAAATCACCTATAAAGGAAAGCCTACCAGAATCACAGCTGACTTCTCTGCATAAACCTACAAGTCAAGAAGGGTTTGTAGTGAAGTATTTCAAGTTCTAAAAGAAAACAACCTTCAACCCACATTGATGTACCCTGCAAAACTACCTTTCAAATCTCATGGAAAAATAAGATACTTACTTCTATGACAAAGAACATCTGAAGAAAGTTATAAGCTCCAAAGTAGCACTCGAAAATGTTCTGAAGGACATTCTAGAAAGAGATAATAAAGATCACAACTCTATGAACACCAAGAGAAGGAACCCACAATCAAGGCAAACAAAGGGGAAAAAAGAGGGAGAAGCCAACAACAGGAAAATAACATGATGAGGATAGGTCAATATGTTAGGTCCATCTGCCTGAGAGACAGCACAATCAGTACAGTGGTTCAAAGCTGTGCCATGATAATACACATCTCCTCCTTCCCAGAAGCCCCTATGGCGTCTCCCTCCCAAAAGTCTGCCAAAGCTCAGGAATGTAAAGGTTTACCCAATCCCCTGCACTCTCACAAAATAAATCAGCTCACATCAGCCCCCAGAGCCCTACCCCCATCAGAGGCTATATCAGGCAGAACCTGCCCTTTCTCTACAGGGAGAACAGCCATAGCCGTCTCTGTGATGATTTCCCTCTGTGCCCTCCCCGCTTATTAAAATCTTTTCTTATCTACTTGCCTGCTCTCTTTAATATTCTGCAATGCTCTAGATTGAGTACAAATCACTCAATCACAATACATTATCAGTTATAACCATCAATGTTAATGGTCTCAATTCACCAATCAAAAGACACAGACTGGCAGAATGGATCGAGAAACAAGATCCAATATGCTGTATACATGAAACACATGTAATTGAAAAAGAAATTCATAGACTGAAACTCAAAGGATGAAAAACAATACTCCATGGGACAGGAATCCAGAAAAAAGCAGAGGTAGCTATTCTATTTGCAGTAAAAGTGAATTTCAATTTCTCATTAAGAGAGATAAAGAAGGTCACTACATCTTTGTAAAGGAAATGATCCAAGAGAAAGAAAGAACAATAATAAATATATATGCAATACCAGTGTACCCAGCTATATAAAACAAATACTAGCAGATATGAAAAATCAAATAAGCACTAATACAATTGTATCAGGGGATGTCAATACTCCTCTGTTACAAATAGATCAACTCAACAAAAAATGAACAGTGAAATATTATAACTGAAGCAAACTATTGAACAAATGGACTTAGTAGACATCTACAGAGTGTTCTAGCCCACAGCATCAGAATGTACATTCTTTTCAGCTACACATGGGACATTCTCCAAAATAGATAACATACTAGCTCACAGAACATGCTTAAGTAAATGCAAAGGAACTGAAATTATCCCATGCATACTATCAGACTATAGTGCAATGAAATTGGAAATCAATTGCAAAAGCCACAAGAACTTCATAAATGCATAGAAATTAAACAGCACCTTCGTGAAAAACTAATGAATCACAGATGAAATTAAAGAAAAAATTAGATAATTTTTACAGTTGAATAACAACAATACGACATACTGGAACTTATAGTACACAATGAAAGCATTCTTAAGAGGAAAATTTATAGCAGTAAATATGCATATCAAGAAAACAAGAAACATATATAAACAACTTAACAATGACTCTCAAACTTCTAGAAAAAGAAGAGCAGGCCAAGCCAAAAGCTCATATAAGGGAGGAAATTATATCGATCCTAGCAAAAAGTAAAGCATTGGAGACTAAAAAATAAAAATAAAAAATAAAACAATCAATGAGTCAAAGAGTTGGTTCTTTGAAAGATTAAATAAAGTTGACAAATCCTTAGCCAACCTTATAAAAAAAGAAAGACTCAAATACACACAATTAGGAATGAAAAGGGTGAAATCACAATAGATCCTGCAGAAATTCAGATCAAGTATACCTACTTTGAAAACCTGTATTCTAATAAGATGGAAAATACAGAAGAAATGGACAGATTCCTAGATACATATGAATTACCAAAGCTGAATCAAGAAGATATAAAAATCCTAAATAAACCAACATTAATTAATAAGATTGAAGACATAATTTAAAAAACCCCAACAAAGAGAAGCCCAGGCTCTGACAGATTCACTGTTAAATTCTATAAGAAATTTAGAGACAAACTAACACCACTACTTCTCATACTCTTTAATGAACTTGAAAGGGAAGTAATATTCCCAAATTCATTCCTGGAAGCAAGCATTACCCTGATACCAAAACCAGAGAAGGACCCAACTAAGAAAGACAATTACAGGCCAATTTTCCTAATGAACAGAGATGTGAAAATCCTCAATAAGATACTAGCAAACAGAATGCATCAAGAAGATTATACATCATAGCCAAGTGGGATTCATCCCAGGGACACAGGGATGGTTCAACACACGTTAATCAATTAATGTAATACACCATATTAACAGAACTAAGAACAAAAACCATACGATCATATTAACAGATGTAGAAAAAACTTGACAAAGTCTAGCACCCATTCATTATAAAAACCCTGCAGAAAATTGGAATAGATGGTCTTTATCTCAATCTGATAAAAGCCATCTATGACAAACCAACAATCAACAGCACACAGAATGAACAAAAACTGAAAACTTTCACTCCGAAATCAAAAACAAGGCAAGGATATTCACTGTGAGTACTGATATTCAATTAAATTCTGGAAACTTTAGCCAGAGCAAAGCAATTAGACAAGAGAAAGAAAAAGAACAGTGACAGGAAAGAAAGAAGTTAAATCATCATTCACAGAAGAATGACACTCTGCATAGAAGTTCCCCAAAACTCCACCAAAAGACTTCTAGATTTAATAAGCAAATTCAGTACTATAGCTGGACACAAAAGTAAACAGCATTCCTGTACACAAATAATAAAAATCACTAAGAGAAAAACTAGGGAAACAACATTTTTCACAATAGCACCCAGAAAATGAAATACCTAAGAATCCGCCTAATAAAGGAAATAAGACCTCTACTCTGAAAATGACAGTACTCTAAAATAGGAGACTGAAAAGGGTATCAGAAAATGGAAAGATATCCCTTGCTCTTGGGTAGGAAGAACAAATATAGAGAAACTGTCCGTACTTTCAAACCTGTTATACAGATTTAATGCAATACTGATCAAAATTTCAACAGTGCATCTCACAGAATTATAAAGGCACAGCAGGTAGCATCACAATCATAGTTTTGAAATTACTGACAAAAAACAAAACAAAACAAAACAGATCCAAGGAACAACAGAACAGATTAGAAGGTGCAGAAACGACTCCAGTCACTTTATTTTTGACAAAGGTGCCAAACACATTCCCTGGAAGAAAACCTCATTAATAAATGGTGCTGGAAAAACTGGCTCTACACTTGTTTAAGATTAAAACTTGACCCATATCTTTTATCATGCACTAAGCTAAAATCAGAATAGATGAAAGATCTTAATATTAAAACAGAAACATGAAATCTGCTGGAAGATAGAGTAGGTAAAACTCTTGAAGACATAGGTGTAGGCAAAGATTTTATGAACAAAACTCCAATTGCACAGGAACTATCACAAAAAAAAAATCAACAACTGGGATCTCACTCTATTGAAAAGCTTTTGTAGAGCAAGAGAAACCATCAGTAGGGTGAAGAGACAGCCCACAGTGTGGGAAAAAAAAGTTTGCCAGCTGTTCCTCAGACAAAGGATTACTAAACCCTCACTCAAAAGCATCAGTCCTCCCAGGTTTAAAGACCCAATCCAAAAATGAGCATCTGAGATGAATATACACTTCTCAGATGAAGAAATGCAAACAGCAAATAACTATGTGAAAAAACATTCAACATCACTGGTCACTGGAAAGATGCAAATTAAAACAACACTGAGATTGCACCTCACCCAGAAACAATGGTTAATAACAAGAAATCAACCAATAACAAATGCTTAAGAGGCTGTGGAGAAAAAGGAACCCTTCTCCACTGTTGGTGGGAGTGTAGACTGATGCAACTACCACAGATATCGATGTGGAGATTCCTCAAAAAAACTAGGACTAGAGGTCCCATTTGACCCAGCTATTTACCTTCTGGGGATCTTCACGAAAGAATTCAAAGTATCATGCCACAGCAATACATGCACACCCATGTTTTTGGCAGCACAAGTTTGTAATAGCCATATCTTAGAAACAGCCCAAATGCCCATCAGCTGGTGAATAATAAAGAAGATGTGTTTTTTTAATGCAGTGGAGTACTACTCTGCCATAAGGATAAGCTTGAGATATCTCTAGGTAAATGAATCTATCTTGAGGCTATACACTTCAGTAAAATAAATTGATCACATATGAGTAAATACCACATTATTTCTCTGGTATGACATACCAAATGTGTAAATAAGGACCAAAATATATATTAGCTACTGTGAAATAGGAAGAAAATATGCAAATGGGGAAGGGAACAAGGGAGGTGGGTGGGAGAAAGGAAAGAAGGGAAAAAATAAAATTTAAAAAAAGGAGAAAAGGAAAAAATGGAAACAAAGCTTTCTGTAAACTGGGAGAGATGGGTGTTGAAGGGAAGGTAGGGAATGTGGAAAAAAAAGAATCCAATTATATAATGTATAAATACTCTATGATGAATGTGGTCATCATACATACCTAAAATATACCAATAAAATCGGATTGAAGGAAAAAAATTGTTTTGAGACATGGTTTTGCTAAGGTGCCCAGACTGGGCTTGAACTTGCAATCCTTCTGCCTTAGCCTCCCAAAGCACTCAGAATATAGTGTACAGGACCACACTTGGCTGGAAAAGTCAGTATTTGTTTTTTGTGGGTTTTTTTTTTTTTTTCAGTACTGAGGACTGAACTCATGACCTTGTGCTGGCCAGGCAGGCACTTACACCTCTGAGCTAAATCCCTGGCCCAAAATGTCACTATGAACAGTAAAGCAGGCTCCTGTAGTTCCCCCCCATAGCCTACACTGTGGTGGCTCTCAGTCCCTCATGGGGCCTGCTTGGAAATCCTGCCACTGGTTTCTGCAAAATAACCCATTTCCCTCCACTCCCTTCCTCCCTACAGCACCATAGGAGACAAATGGCATAGGTGCTGCCCAGAGACACAGGGAGCCTGCCTGGCAGAGGAGGGCACAGGACACAGCAAAAGCTGTGAGCAGCCAGAGGAGGGCAGGCTGCAGCCTGCAGCCAGGTCCACTGCACAGAGGGGCAGGCGCCTTACCCAGGGACACCAGGAGCCCGCAGTTCTCCAGCATCACCTCCTGGTACAAAGTCCTCTGAGTCGGGTCCAGATGTCCCCACTCCTCCTGGGTGAAGGTCACGACCACGTCCTCAAAGGTCACGGGCACCTGGAGAGTGAAGTAGAGCTGTTAGCACTGCCTCAGATACCGTCAGGCTCACTGTGGAGTTGGGGTGCCAGGGGGATCCAGTCAGACCGCGCCTGTCACAGAGAAATGGGATGGGAAAGGGAAGCGCCTTAAGCCCAGGCCACTTGCTTGCTGCCAGTCCGTGATGCCAGTCCAGGACGGGATGTCACATGTGGCTGGCTGGAAGAGGCACACAGAGAACACAGCCCCGCCGACACAGTGAGGTGTGCGCAGGGAGGGCTGTGGGACCCCAGAGCATTGAGGAGACAACAGCAGCAGCACCCACGTCTCCCCATTCTAGCTAGGTACCTCTTCTTCTCTGAGCACTTCAAGTTGTTTTTTTTTTTATCGGTACCAGGGATCAAACTCTCGACCTCGGCTTGCAAGGCAGGTGCTTATGCCGCTCAGTTAAATCCCCAGCCCCCCACTTCCCATTCTTGAATGTGACTGAAGGTTCCCATCTCTGAAGGCAAATACTAGGGAGTCTAACCCAACTCCTAAAATTGGCATTTGCCGCCTTTTGACCTTGACATCACCTCACTTCAGTATTGATTCGGTAACAGGGCCCACTTCACTAGTCACACTCGTGAGACTTAAAGATAGGGGACCACACTCAGCATGCTATGGGCGAGTTTTTTTCCCTTGTAGTGCCATGGTCTGAATCCAGAGCCTCACCAATGCTGGGCCAGCGCTCTACACCTGTGCGATACCCTCGGCCCAGGCCATTCTTTTAACCTCTCTCCATCATCACCATCACGGACTGGCAGCAAGTGGCCTGGGCTTAAGGCGCTTCCCTTTCCCATCCCATTTCTCTGTGACAGGCGCGGTCTGACAGGATCCCCCTGGCACCCCAACTCCACAGTGAGTCTGACGGTAGAAGTGGAGCAACATTTTCACTTATTTTTCCAAATCCATTTCAGTCACCCTGAATGGACAGAGCAGAGCCTTTTTCACCGAGGTCACGGGGGCGGGGGGTGACGAGACAGGTCTGTGGTCCCCTTCGCTGGAATCTCCCCAGGGAAAGCCCGTCAAGGACCGCCACGATTTTCTCGTGCCTGCGTTCAGGACTCCTCAAGTCCGAGGACACAAGCGGCCGAGACGCCCCGGACTGGAGCGGCCCCTGTCGGTGGGGAAACCCGCGACGCGCAGCTCCCGGCCGCGCAGGTGCAGGATGAAGCCCCCGCCCACTCACCCGCGCGCAGCCGGGCAGCGCGGCCGCCGCCATCCCAGGCCCCGCGCGCCGCCCTCGGGCTCCCCGCGTATCCACCTCCGGCTGCCGTCCCGCGCGGAAGTGGCGCACAGTCCGGGTGGCGCGGGGCTAAGGGAGGTGAGGAGACGCCACAGGGGAACTCGTGTCTTAGGAACTTCGGTTTGCACCAAGGTGGGCGGGTCTGCCCAGCTCCTACTCAGCCCGGTACCCGCCACACGCCCGGGAACTGCCACGACCCCGAGGTTCCGTTAACTAAACCGCCAGGGACAGAACCACGGAGGCAAATGGCGTCAGCTGCAAATAGCCCGGAAGTCCCGCCCCCGACACCGCCGGGCGCGGGTTCCAGGGCTGTCATTAGCCCAAAATTCACGAGTACTCGAAGCGGGGCCTTCTGGGTACTGTAGTTTTCTGTCCTGCCGAAAGAGGCGAGGCGCGCCACGCCCTCAAAGTGCCCTACTTGTGCAGGGCTGCAGTCGACCCCACAGCTACCGCGGCCTTGCTCCAGTGGGGGTGACCTGGAGACGGGCACAGCGAGGGGCTGGGGTGAAAGCGGGCAGTCCTCGGGCGGGGAAGTCGAGGCTCCTACAAAGGTGGCACTGCCCCTCTGCGGATGCGGCCTCTCGTCCCCGCCGGATCGCGCTCCTGGGTCCCCTCCGGGTGGACCAGGCGGGAGAAGCCCGGCGCCGGGAGGCCGCAGGCGTTTGTCGCAAGTTCAAGCCCAGCTAGGCACCTTAGCGACTTCATCAGACCTTGTCTCAAAGTTTAAAAAATTTAAAAGGGGCTGATGCTCCGTGTGAAGGCCCTGGGTTCTATCCCCAGCGACACACGCGCACCCGTGCACACACACACATACAGGGTGATCAAGGCCTCGAGCGCCCCCATCCTGTTGGCCTGGGCTGAATAGCGCAGCCCCGCCGGAAGCCAGCGCTTCTGCATCAGGTATCTGGTACCCAGCAGCCGAGCTGTGGGTTCGCCTCGGCCTGCGCCGGGTCTGGAGTCCGGGCGGCTTCAGGGCGGGGCGCGGGCCGCCAGGGGGCGTGGTCTTATGGGGGCGGGGCCTGTCCCTCACGGCGGCCGGACGCTCGGGACCTGGACACCTGCGGCGCAGGGCACGAGCAGAGCTGTTCCGACCGGAAAACGCTGTGCTGTCGCCAGATCCCGCAGGTTCTGGGCCGCGCGGCCTGGGTGCGCTAGGCTTGAGAGCACAGGAGGCCTGCGGGGACCTCGCACTGCGCCCTAAAAGGTGCAGCCTCGCAGTTTTGCGCAGGACCCACTCTTTGTTCAGGACGGAACCTGGAGAAGCCCATGGCACCACCCCAGGGCCCAGGGCCGCTGCTGTTGCCCGCTGCTCTGAAGCAGGGACCGAGCCCCGCAGAAGGCGGAGTAACGGGCCAAGGGGCTGGTCACCACCCGTGTCCACCGGAGGGCCCAGCATAGGGCCTTGCTCCCGCTTTTACACAGTTTCTATGCTACAGGGCAACTTATCCCAGGCAGCCAGCACAGAACAAAGCTACAGAAGCAAAGGCCTTAGTGATCAGAGGGAAATGAGCAGCGATCCAGGCCGCACGGCTTTCACACCGCCTGTCCACATCGGCCATGCCCCTCTGAGTTCACCCCAAGCAGACCCAAGATGGCCCCATCAGAGCTGTTGGTCTCTTCTGGGATCTCAGCTGCTATGCAAAGCGACTCAGCTGTAGTCAACTCCTAGCCATCCAGCCTCACCCGGAGTGGCCTCCTCTCTGTTGTGTAGGAATGGCTCACCGAATCAAGGAATTCCAGGTCCCTCTTGTCTCACACAAAGAATTGGACAAGGCAATCCAAAAAGGATGCCAAAAGTTTATTTCAAAGGTGAGGGGTGAAGGGGTAAGGGTAGTACAAGAGAGTAAAAGTAAAAATCAAAGTGAACCCCACACCCAAGAGATGCAGAGTGGGCTTCCATGAGGACTCCCCACAGTGAGCTACCGCACACTTGGTCACCTTGCCATCCACGTCTCCTGGGAGCCCGAGCGGTTCTCTCTGTGGGGTCCTGAGGGCCATCGGGCACCGCCCTGGGATCCTGAAATGGATGGGTCCCGTCCACTTCTCCGGCCACCTTTGGCTGGCCCTACCTCTGTCAGCACTTTGGCTCTCTGGGTGTCTCCTTTTCCAGAAGTGCCAGGCACCAGAAGGGGAGGCTTCATTCACGGCCAAAGGACGCAGAAGCAGGAGGCTGGTTGTGGATCATGGTGTCCACTCCAGGGCTACAGCTGGAAGATAGGAACACTGAGGAGGGGCACAGGGAGACCGGTGAGGGAGGAACGGTCATCTCCTCTGTAGTAACCTGGAGCTTCCCGGAAGTCTCACCTTCATTTCCCTCCTTTCTCAGAGGAGAAAGGCTGGGCAGGTCAAGGTTGAGTTCCCAGCAAACATTTCTCCGATCTTCAATGCGTGTATACCCAGAGCTGATCCAAGGCTTAAGATAGCTAAGCCAGGACACAAGATGAAGACAGAGAGGCTCCTCCCTTCTGTTCTCATGCTAGTCACCCCCGAGGTGTCTGCTAAAATCACTGACTCTTCACGTGGCCCCCAGAGGATCATGGAGATGACCTCTCTGGTCTTGGGAAGTCTTGGTTGAGAACCACACAGCCAAATTGCACTATTCACTAAAACGAAACATGAAAAATATAAAAAGGGAAGAACATCTAGTAGGTTTGTTTCTGTTATTCTGTTTATTTGTGTAACAGGTAAGGTCCATGAACTGTAGTAGTCGGGAAACACATAGCAGGAGTTTAAAGTTGTATCCTTCCTTGTGATTCCTACCTCCTTTCATTCCTCTCACCTGTTTGTCCTCGCCTCTCAACTTCACATGCAGCCTTATGTAGAAATACTAAAGGTTTTCTATGTGTAATCATGACTGTGTTGTGAATATTTATTAAAACGCACTGTAACCCAGTGTGGCAGTGCACACCTGGGAGCATGCTCAGCATTCTGGAGGCTGAGGCAGGCAGACTGACAGTTTGAACCCACCCTGGGTAACTTAGACCCATCTCAAAATAAAATCAGAAAAAGGACTGGAAATGTAGCTCAGTATGAAGTCCCTGAGTTTGATCCCCAGGACAGAACAAACAACAGCAAAATTCCCTCTGTGCCTTGGGGTGGAGGTGGAGCTCAGAGGTGGAGCACTGGCCTAGGGTGCACCAGCGGTGGTTAATCTCCAGTGCCCATGGCAGCGAGGAGGAGCTGAACACAAAGTGGTGTGAAGCACAGTGATTCAAGAGGTAAATCCCTGACATCAAAGCAAACCAGGAACCCACAGATGGCCATTTATAAATCCACTCAAACGGTCAGCTGACGTTTCCCTTTTTATTTTAAGGGGAATGAAATCCAACAAAACAAAGCAGAGTAAAGCCAATCAAAACACTGCAGTGAAAGTGGTACAGAACTTTAGAACAGGACAACAGAAAATCAACAGTGGCCACCATAATATAGCTTGCTATCTTCACAATAGTTGTCCATTTCCTCAGACATCGTAACATTGAATAAAACAAAGCAGAATAAAACCAGTCAAAACAGCAATAAATAAAACAAAACAATAGATCGGAACAGAACAGTAAGGATAATCCTGGATTTCAAAAACAAGACAGAAGGAATCCCCCATATTTGCTATAATGTATACTGTCATCCTCCCAGTTGATGCTCAGACTACCAGCCCTAGGCCTGCAAAGTCAATCAAACAATACAAGCATGTAGCTGTTTTTGTACCTCGGTTGCTATCCATTCAGCCTGTCTTCCCAGCCAGCTGGTGGCCTGGAGGACAGGGTGGTCTTGATTCTCAGCCTGTGTGCCGCTCAGCTCCCGGGAAAGGCAATCTGGCTTCTCTCTTCCTGGGCCCCACCTGGTTTGCCTGGCCTACAGGAAGACCAAGCTAGCTTCCTGGTGTGCTCCCCCAGATCCGGCATGGCCTCTGCTGATTCACAGGAACAGCAGACTGGCTCTGGTCAACTGAATTTTGACAAAGGGCAAGAACAAGAAGAAAAGCTGGTCTCCTTACCGTGTACGTGGTGTTAGGAATACCCACAGGAGCACACATTTTGACATTTTTCTCAGCCTAAAAAACAAATTCAAAATGAATGAAATACATGAGCATACCACTTGAAGCTGGCTGGGGGTGGTGGTGCATGCCTGTAATCCCAGCCATGTGGGAGACTGAGGCAGGAGGATTTCTGTGAGTTGGAGGCCAGCCTGGGTTATATAGTGAGACCCTGTCTCAAAGAAAAACCAAAAAAGACTCAAAGCTGTAAAACAACTAGAAGACAATGGGGGAAAGGTTCTTTTTCTTTTTTCAGTATTGGAAGTTGAGCCCAGGACTTTCAGACAGAACCACATACACAACTCTTCTTATTTTTTGCTAAGCTTGGCTTGAACTTGCAATCCTCCTGCCTCAGGCTTGGGAAGAGATTTTTTTACATTTTTTAAATTGTTTATTAGTACAGTTTAGATACACATAATGATCGTAGTCAACATGGGAAATATGTACTTGTATACAATATATTTTCATTTCTCTTTTTTCTCCCAGTCCCCTCTGGGGAAAAGATTCTGGGCACTGGTCTGTGAAATAATTGATTTATTGGGTAGTTTGTTTTTGTTTTGTTTTGTTTTGGTACCAGGGATTGAACTCATGACCTTGTGCTTGCCAGGCAGGCACTTATGCTGATGAGCTAAATCCCCAGCCCCGAAATAATCTTTTTAGATTTAACACCAAAAGCTCCAGCTACAGGAGTGGAAACAGTGGTGCCCCATGAAACCAGTAAGCGTCTGTCCAGCAGAGGAGGGAACTGGAGAACAGAGCAACCTGTAGAATCAGAAAACAGGTTTGGAATTTATTGACCCTATACAAGGTCAATGATAGGTCCTGCCAGCCTGGGGCTCAGCTGTCTGTAACATGACATCGGCCCAGGTTGGTACCCGACCCAGAGAAACAATTTCTCTCTGCAAGAGAAATAAACCTCCTGCTCCCTTTCTGTGGGTGCACTGAGCTCTCTCCAACCCCAACACTCCACCCAAGCCTCCACCTCCAGTGCCCCGTAAATCCGTCTGTCTCCTGTCTTAGACAAATGCTCCTTCAAAGGAGGAGGCCTTTAATGTGGCCCTGGGAGAGCTAACGGCCTCCTCCTTTGTCTCCTTCTTATCTCTCTCATTTTCTCTGTGCCAATGGTACTCAGTCAGTTGGTCTCTAAAAAATACAAGGAGCTCCTGTAAATCAACAGCAACCAAACAAGGCGTGCAGGAAACCTGCGTTTTTACAGGCTGTCAAAACGGCTCCTTCCTCCAACCATATTGGCACATTTTAAAGACCCATATGGTAACGTTCTGCACAGGGGCCTTGTACCTGTACATGACATATCTTGCTTCTATTTTTTCACATTTCCCTCCCTTAGCCTCCTTCCCCTCCTTATTCACAAAAGCTTTGTTTCCATTTTTCCTTCTTTTTTTCTTTTCCCTTTTTTCCTTTCCCCCTCCCCCCTCTATTCCCTTTCTCACTTGAACATTTTCTTCCCATTTCCCATTATCTATTATACAGTTAAGACTCCTTTTGTTTTGTTTGTTTGCTTGGAGACAAGGTCTTGCTGTGTAGGCCAGGCTGGCCTTGAACTCACTATGTAATCTGGGCTGGCCTCTAATTTGTAGTGATCCTCCTGCCTCAGCCTCCTGAGTACCAGGATTACTGGAGTGTGCTACTGTGCTACATTTTCAATGCTCTTAATTACCAGGAAGATGCAAATCAAAATCAGTCCTGAAAGTAATGCGAGCACAGTAATGCTGCATTGAAGACATAACTTCAATTTTCTAATTCAGAGTGGATCGTGGCAGCTTGTGCCAGGAGTCCCAGCTACTTGGGAGACTGAGGCAGAAGGATCACATATGCCTGGCCAGCCTGGCAAAAGCGAGATCTTTTCTCAAAACAAAGGTTAAAGTGTCTGGGAGGTAGTTCAGCAGCAGAGCATGTTTCTACCGTGCATGCCAAGGCCCTGGGTTCCGCCCCAGCGCTGCTGAAAACAATCAAGTGAAGCTGTGTGTACAGTTCTTTCCGAAGCTGGGGTGGCACCCGGATCTCGCACATGCTCCACACTGATGTACCCAGAAGCTGCACCCCTGGCCTCACACCCAGCTTTGGGGGTGCACCGGGCCGGGAGCGCTGCTCATTATTCACACCGAGCAGCTTCCCGGAGTGAGTTTGTTTGTGTTTTTCGCGTTTCTTGTTTGCATCCATGTCTTCCAGAGCCTGCTCACCAGGAAGCCGGAAAGAATGTGTCTGGCGGCCTGCTGACTCAGCCTGCAGCTGAGCACAAAGAGGGTGCCCAGGGGACACCAGGCCGGGGGAGCTGGCGCGGCCGGACATCACGCAGCGGAGTGGACACCACGTGGCCCCACACCCACACAGCCTGGACACCCACACGGCCCCTCCCCCGCACCCCAGTGGCAGGTAAAGCTGCAGAGCTGCGCTTTTAGTTGGGGCAAAGCTGACGCCAGTCCGTGAAATAAACACCTAACCATAAAGTGTCAGCGAAGCTGAGCTTACGCGTTTCCACCGGTCATGCTCAAGTGGGCTCGCGCGACATTTCGCATTAAAATACGAATATCAATACATGCAACAGCAGAAAACCATGCTCTAGATTTCCAAACTGGGCGAGAAAGGATCACACAGAGGAAAGCGCAACCTACTGCTGTCATCAAGGTGGCAGGGTTCCTCAAGGCCTTCATTTCCTGCCTGAAACTTGTGTCCAAATGTTTATTCTCTGATGATGTATTTACGAAAAATCGAATGCATCAATTAGCAAATTAATTTATTTATCTACATGCTTCCAGTAGCTTTCTTGTGGTCCTGGGGATTGGGCCTTTCCTGGAGCTACATTCCCAGCCCTGCTCTGCAGTTTTTGAGGTGGGGCCGAGCCACTAAATTACCAAGGCTGAGTTTGAACTCAGGGTCCTCTGCCAAGGCACACCGGCCAACTCACAGCAGTAATTTTACAAATCGCATGAATGTGTCTGGTGCCAAATGATTCTCCTCGCCCTCTGGGTTACGTAGGCGAAGGCCGAAGCTCGGGTTTTTTTTTTTTTTTTTTTTGAGACCTTGTCTCACTATGCAGGCCTCCAACTCACAGCCATCCTCCTGCCTCAGCCTCCTGAGTGCTGGGATGACAGGTGTGCACCACCATGCCAAATTTGAGCCCCCTTTTTAAATTTTCACTTTGAACCAGGGTCTAAATTGCCCGAGCTGGGCTCAAATTTGTGATCTTCCTGTCTCAACTCCTTAAAGTGCTGCGATTACAGGCAGGTGCCATCAACCCCAGCTAAAATTAGTGTTGTTTTTTAATTAGTGATTTTTAAAGTCAACTAAAAGCAAGGAAGTAAAAGTAAATTAAACCAAACAGGTTAGTAATTAAAGATCAAAATAAAAGATAGACAGTAGGAAGCCAGGTGATACATCTTTTGGAAAAGAGACAGAGACCAAGAGATGGAGGAAAGAGGAGAGAAAGGACAAATCAAAAGGGTCAGAGCATGTCGTGGACACGAACCAGCTCCTCACGGTGAACCCTCTAGTGCTGTAGGTAGACACGCACCAGTGAAGTAAAAATTTGGAAGAATAATTGGGTAAAACACCAGAACATGCAGGATGTCCTCGGCGTGGCAGTTCAGGCGTAAGAGGGTGGTATGAATTGGTGTAAACAATTCAATCTCTATAAACGGAAGAAAAGGAATCCACGGTAGTGTTTAGATTAAGGGGGCTCATGATAGCTGGGCGTGGGGGCGCACACCTGTAACCCTCTCACTCTGGGAGGCTGAAGCAGGAGGCTTTCAAGTTTGAGCCCAGCCTGAGCAACTCAGGATTTAGCAGGACACAATATTAAAAGAAAAAAAAAAAAAAAGTAGGGGCCTGGGGCTGTGGCTCAGGCAGAAGCCGGGACTTAATTCCTGGAATCACAGAAACGATGAGATTAACAAGGTGGAGCTTGATCTCCACCCCTCTGGGGGTCCTGGCCCAGAGGATAAAACACAGCATCTCGGCTCCACGGGTCGCTCTGCGCACCGATGCTGCCCCACAAGACGCCTCCTGACATGGCCCGGAGGGACCCCGCCAACCGTAAGCTCACCTCCTGCCTGACAGGCTGCGCTTGTTTTGGAACAAAATTGGGCTGAGAACGTAGTGGGCCTGTGAGAAGTCAGCGCAGTTCTGTTTTTCAGTTTATTTACTTATTTTGTGGCACTGGGGATTGAACTCCAGGCTTTCCCCCTGAGTTACACCCCAGCCCTTTTTCCATTTTGTATTTTGAGACAAGGTCTTGCTAAATCAGTGAGTTCCCCGGGCTGGGCTTGAATTTGAGATCCTACTGCCTCAGCTTCCCAGATTTAAAATTCTGAGATTCTAGGAGTGGCTCACCTCACCCAGCTGAATTCTGTTTTTAAACTTCCAATGCCTGCCTAGGGGTAAGGAAAGAGTTTCCCTGGTGTGGTGTTATAGAAACGTGCTGTTTTCTGTGCATTGAGCGCGGAGGATTGTAGGAAGGTGAAGATATTCAGGAACTGAAAAGGACAATCTATGCACTGGGATGGCAGAGGAGAGGAAGTGACGGGTGGGGAAAGAGAGAGAGAGAGACGGATGAGGGGCAACTACAGGAGGCATCACCCAGTTTGGAGGTGAAAATGTGTCTTTTCCTTTCAGTTTTTTGAGACAAGGGCTAGGATTAGGGTAGAATCCTCCTGCCTCAGCCTCCTGAGAGCCGGGATTATGGGCATGGGTCTGCACTCAGGTTTCTCCCTTGTGCCGCGTGTCTGTCAGGCAGGAAATGCTGCAGGCTTTAACTTTCCAACCTGGCTGCTTCTCAGCCTTCTCCACTGGACCCCTCTGCTTCTGTCCTGGTAGGGTGGCTCTCTGCACAATGCTGTCATTGAATAATGGTGGATTTTGTCCCTAAACTGCCTGAAATCGTGGCTTGAGCCTGGTGGGATGCTCACCTGTAATCCCTGCACTCTGGGAGGCTGAGGCAGAAAGACTGAAAGTTTGAGCCCAGCCTGAGCAATTCAGTGACTTAATTAGATTCTGTCTCACAATTCAAGAGTAAGCCGGGCGTGGTGGCTCACACCTGTAATCCCAGCACTCAGGAGGCTGAGGCAGGAGGATCGCTGCAAGTTTGAGACCAGCCTGGGCTACAAAGTGAGCTCAAGGTCAGCCTGAACAGCATAGTGAGACCCTGTCTCAAAAAGACAAAAAAAAGAAAAAAAATTAAAGAGTAAAAAAGGGCCGGGGATGTAGCTCAGCACAAAAGCCCTGGGTTTAGCTCCAGTACTGTAAAAACTGAACACTGTAACCTGAGGGCTGGGGGGTAGCTCAGTGGCAGAGGCCCTGGGATTGGTCCCCAACACTGAGCAGGTACCTGAGTCCCCGCTGTGCACTCAACTCCCCACCTGCACTCTTTTCGGGGGGGGGGGTGTTAGACCGTGTGTCCCTTTTTTGAGACGGTCTCGCTACATAGCCCAGGCTGGCCTGAAAGTTGCAGTGGTCCTCCTGCCTCAGCCTTCCTGGTGCTGGCTTGCAGGTGTGCACAGATCGTCTGGCTAGGCCATACCCGCACCGGCTGAGTCACCACCTCCTGGATCACCACGAGGCCAGAGGGCCTAACTGTTTATGGAGCTGAGACTAGGAACTGGCTTTAGCTAGGCCTCCCCGAACAAATGAAAGCTTGTGTTTAATGTGGTGCTGGGACGGAACCCAGGGCATTTACACGGAGCTATGTCCCCAGGCCTTTTTAATTTTTTAAAAGACAGAGATAGGGTCTTGCTCAGTTGCCAGGCTGGGCTTGAACTTGCGATCCTCCTGCCTCAGCCTCCCAGAGTGCTGGGGTGGCAGGTGTGCACTGCAGCACCTTGAGTCAGGTGTTTTTAAAAGTGCCCTGGAAATGGGCAGTGTCTGTCTGCCACTGTGAGCAGTGGGTACCTGCCGGGGAATGGACCTGGACACGGAGAGTGGAAAAGGCTGCCTGAATCAGACTCACAGACTCTTCATTTTTAAGGGTTCAAGAGAGACCACTTTCCTCCCTTCGCCCCCCTCCTTCTCTCCTCCCCTCTCCTGCCATTTCTTCCTCTTTCTCCCCTCTCTCCCTCGTCTTTCTCCCTCCCACCCCAGGGTCTCGCTGTGTAGCCCAGGCTGGCCTTGATCCTTCCTGCCTCAGCCTCCCAGGTGCACCCCCACACCTGGCTATACTCCTCTTGACTCTGTTGTCCCTGACCCACGTGATCACCCTTCAGTTTTCCGTGGTCCCTGATGCCCCTCTGTGACCTTCAAGGAGCAGAAGTCGGGGTTGCCCTGGTGCACCAAAGCCTGGAGGGTGAACAGGGTCATCCCAGTGGGCTCCCACGGATTCACACAGGAGGCCCAATCGAGAGACAGTGTGAGCCTGGACGCGGGTCTGTAAACTGGCCACCGAGGGCTTCCTGCTTCCCAGCCTTCCCTGGGTCTGCGAAAACGGCCTGCAGGCGCAAGCGCACGGCTTTCACAGAGGAGCAGCTGAGAATCCTCACTGCTGCCTTCGACCAAAAACCCTACCCAGGCTTCACCACCAGACAGAAGCTGGCTCTGGAACTCGGCACCGAGGAGTCGACGGTCCAGGTCAGTCACAGGCTCTGCACGTAGACTCAAAGTAGAATGAGGAAAGGAAAACCAGTGCAGGAAGCTGAGGCAGGAGGATCTTGAGTTCAAAGCCAGCCAGGGATACACTCACAGTGTGCTAAGGGCTTTGCTCAGAGCCCTCAGTGCTGCTCTGAACCTCACTTCAGAGAGATGGATGCCAGCCATGTGCCACAGCCAGGAGGCTGAGGCAGAAGGATTGCAAGTTCCAGGCCACCCTGGGCTTAAAAGCCCACAAAGCAACAAGGCAAACAAATATGGATGCTGAGGTGAGAGGACTCGTGGGAGTGGGGAGGAAGCTGGTTGGGTTTGCTTTTGGGCTTTTTGTTTCTTTTATTTGCAGTGAGAGGTGAGCACAGCACCATTGAGCCCTGGCACTGGTTTTTAAAATGTGTAGGGACTGCAGAAACTGCGCAGTCATGAACTATGACAACTGGAATTCCTTTATTTTTGAGACAGGGTCTCCCTATGTAGTTCAGGCTGACCTTGAACTCACTATGTAGCCCAGGCTGGCCTCAAACCCATGGTGATCCTCCTGCCTCAGCCTCCTGAGTTCTGGGGTTACAGGCGTGCACCCCACACCTGGCCCTGTTTCTGTTTTTTGAGACAGGGTGTCATGAAGTGGCTAAGTCACACAGGCAGGGCTCAAGCTTGCTTTCCCCCTGCCTCAGCTCCCAGAACACGGGATCGCAGGTGGGAGGCCATGGCCAAGAGTTCACTTACTTCATGCGTCCATGTCGGGGTGTTTTTAATGCTGTGGAGGCTGAGGCAAGAGGGTTGTGTCAAATTCACAGCTGGCCTAGGCTACAGAGGGAGCCCATCTCAAAGTGAGCAAACAGGCTGGCTGTGGTGGCACACACCTGTAATCCCAGCAGTCAGGAGGCTGAGGCAGGAGGACCTCTGAGAGTTCCAGGCCAGCCTGGGCTACAAAGTGAGTTCAAAGCCAGCCTGAATTCAACTGAATTTGCAAAGGAACAGGCAGGAAAATCAAGCAGCCCTGGTAGAGAGAAGTCGGCTGGGCCCCAGGGACACAGGGCAGCGGGGACCTCTCCCATCCTAGTCTCACATCTGTACATTCTTTTCTTCCTAGACTTGGTTTCAGAATCGCAGGTCCAGGTACCCAATCCAGAGGAGACCAGGACCTCAGGAGGGTTTGGAGTCAGACCAGGACCTCAGGCCCGCTGGGCTCCACCCACGGAGTGAGTACTCCGCCCTGCCAGCAGCTTCCTGCTGGGTCTGGTTCCTGAAAGACACACGTGGCCGGGTGGGGGAGCAGCCCATTCCTGTCATCCCACCCCTCAGCGCTCTAGGAAGCTGAGGCAGAAGGGTCTCAAGTTTCAGTGCCCCTACCGCTCTATTTTCCCCATTGCATGGATCGCACTGCTAGTGCTCCTGACCCAGAGAGGGAGAAGCAGCAGCACTGAGCAGACCACACAGGGGAGGCAACCTGACTGCAGGACGGGATGCGGCTGGCGGCCTTTATTTACTCATTCACTTTTCAAATCAGGGCCTCGCTAGGTGGCCCAGGCTGGCCTCAAACTTTCGAGGGTCCTCCTGCCTCAGCCTCCTCAGTGCACCACAGCACCTGGCTCCACGGGGAGGACTCTCTTAAGCCCACTGTGTCGGGGGTTTTTAAGGGTCAAGGTCGTGTCGCCATCCTTAGTTCTGCAGGTCTGGAGTGACACTGTCTCAGATAAGGAAAGTGAGGGACAGCACAGACTTGAGGCCTGGGTTTGCTCCTCGGCACCACGTGCACCTGCACCCACTCCCACTCCCACTCTTGGGGTCCGGGGTGCAATGCTCCCGCCGGCCCTGTCCTCCTCCCTGCACCTGCCGGGTCCCTGCCCACCGAGCTGACCGGAGCCAGGAGCCCGGGCCTGCTGTAGAGTTTTCTGTCTGTGTCAGCCCACGCGTGCCGCGAGCACGACCAAGTCCCGGAGTACAGCACATCTGCACTCCTCTCTCGGCTCCTCGCCCTCCTCCCTCCCCTCCATCTGCTTCCCCATCAGGAAAGGTGGCTCCATCTCCCTACTTCTGTTACCCACCTTTTATCTATCTTTGCTCTTCGTTTTTTGTTTCCGTACAAGAGAAACCAAGCAACCTTTAAGCCGTGTGTCTCACCTACTCTGCTTTAACGCTGTGGTCTTGAGGTGCATCCATTTTCCTACCACTCACTCCAGTTTATCCTTCTTCGAGGCAGAGTAGTAATCCATGGCGCACACACCGTTTTCTCTCCCATTCACCTGTTGAGACGGAGGAGCAGGGTGCAGAGCCCCAGACTTACCCTGTGTCCTCTCAACCTTCCTCCCAGCGTGGGCAGCAACAGGTGTGGGTTCTAGGTCACAGCACTCAGCTTGACGCATCCTCCCCTGGGTCCGCAGGTCAGGAGGCCAGGCGGCATCGCACCAAGTACAGTGCCATGCAGCTGCAGGTCCTGACCCGGGCTTTTCTGAGCAACCCCTACCCTGAGCTGGAGTCCCGACAGCTGCTGGCCCAGGAGCTGGGCGTCCCGGAGATTTCCATCCAGGTGAGTGGGGCAGATCAGGCATCCCAGGCCCAGGGACGCTGCAGGATGGGGCTGCTCTGCACCAAAGGTCCCCCTGCCCTGTCCCTGCATCCTGTGTTGGGCAGAGGCCAGGCCTGTGGCTCTCACTGAGGAGTGACCGGCAGCAGGGCTGAGCAGAGCAGGACGGGGCGGGGGCGATGGTGTCAGCCCCAAGATGCACCATGGAGCTCAGGCGTGGAGCCACCGTCCTGGGCACTGGCTCCTCCTCAGTTTCATGGGGGACCCCCACACACACACAGCAATGCACACCTGCTACCCTAGCACTCCGGGAGGCTGAGGCAGGGGGGTTGCTCGTTGGAGCCCAGCATTGGCACCTTAGTGAGGCCTCCACTCAAAATTAAAAATTAAAGGGGCGAGGGTGTGTGTGTGTGTGTAGCTCAGTGTGAAGGTCCTGGCTCCACCCACTGCAAGGGGGTGGGGAAAGGGAAAAATTCCTTGAGCAGTCAGCAACCCACAGGCTGCAGCACTGGGCTCCTGCTCCTTCTCCCTCCTTCTCTTTGCCTCCATCCCTAGAACCCATCCGGAGGGGGCCTGGTTTGCGTGTTACTCCTGCGGGGCTAGGGCCCCAGTGGTGACAGTGGCGCAGGGGTGCCGACCTCATCCACTCCTGTCGTTAGTGGCAGTGGGGATGGGGCTCCCCACCTGAGGCTGGGGTGTCTTCCCCAAGGATTCTCCTTCAAGGGTCTCTGGGCCACGTGGGGCAGGGAGGGAGAGGCCACAGCACAGGATGGGCACAGGGCTCTCCGTGGACCCACATGGCCTGCCAGATGCGCCTGAGGACCGGGGCTCACACGGTCTCGCTCCCCATCACCCCTCGGGTGTGGTGGGCATCCCACTCAGTTCCCCCTTTGCTTGCCTCCCTCAGAACTGGTTCCGAAATCGGAGATCCAGACTCTTCTCCCTGAGAAGACAGACTCGAGTGGCCCCTGTGCAGCCGGACAGGGCTAAGGCCCTCTCCAGGGGAGCCAGGGACAAGCAGGAGGGTGCTGGGGCTCCAGGGCAGGGTTGTCAAGGTCTGCAGTGATCTGCACAGATCCCAGTGTTCCCGGGGTGAAGGACGGTGAGAGGAGAGAAAATGATGAGACAAAGCCGGGGTCCGGTGGAGCCCTCTTTCCGGATGGGAGGACAGGAACTGCTCCCTTGCTGTAGGGGCGTTCGTTTATACATTCAGCAACACAGTGTCTCATGGTACCCACTGTCCAGCAACCCATTGCGTGGATTGTCTAGGGGCTTGGTGTTTCTCTGGGCTGAAGCAGTGTCTTCCCGTGGCTTCCCAGGGGTGCTCTTTGTTCCTGGGATGGCCACGCCCCGGCCCTGTGTGTGATCCAGCTTCGGGGGCTCCTCACAGGGACCCACCCTGGGGTCTGCCTCCCTGGGAGCCTGCGGTCCAGGAGACTTCTACGCCGCCAGGCTGTGGTGTTAGCGACCCTGGAGGGATCACAGCACTCAGCTGCTGAGGGTACAGTGTGGGGTGCAGCGCAGGCTGGGCTGCAAGGTCCAAGGAGAACCCCTCCTGGCTTTCTTGGAGGCAAAGGCTCCTGCTGCGCAGGAATCACTGGCTGCAGGGGTCTCTCCCAGGCCCTCCTTTGGCGGTGTCACCAGTACCTTACCCAGGAGCAGGGATGAGAACAGATCAGGGGACAGATGGACAGACAGACAGACGGGAGGACATTGTCTCCACACATGCAGCTTGGCCCCATTGCATGCAAGGAACCCACTCTGGGGTACCCGTCTGTCCTGGCCTCTCACCTGGGAGCCCCCGGCACTCACCAAGTGGAGGTCCAGGGCGGCCTCACGCTGGGCGCTCCTTCCTGGCTCTTCACAGGTGGACACAAGAGGCCCCAGCGGCCCAGCTTCATCACAAGCCTGGCTGGGCCTGGCAGAGCCGGGCCTGTGGACCCCTCATTGTGTGGAACATCCTGCGTGGGGCCTGTGATGCTCCCACGCCATCCTGGGGTCTCCCCGACTGCACAGATCTTGGAGGTCACAGGAAGGACACAGGGCTTCAGGAAGCAGAGACAGCTGCAAAAGGCACCACAAACCCTGCGTGGTGATGCACCAGGAGGCTGAGGCAGGAGGATCGCTTTGAGTTCCAGGAGGCCAGCCTGGGCCATGTAGCAAGACATTGTCTTTAAAAAACATGTTAACAGGCTGGGGACTTAGCTCAGTGGTGTGAGCGCCTGCCTGGCAAGCGCGAGGTCTTGAGTTCCATCCCCGGTACCAAAAAAACCCAAAAAACAAACAAACAAAAATATGTTAACAGGGAAAAGTAAATAACAAAAGAGAAAAGAAGACTGGGGTGCAGTTCAGTGGTAAAGGCTGTGCTTAGCATGTAAGGAGCTCTGAGACAGATGGGAAAGAGACAGACAGACACAAAGACAGACACAGGGACAGACCACAGAGAGAGAGACAGAGACAGACGGGCACAGAAACACAGGCAGAGAAGGCGGACTGACTGCCCACAGGAGCTGCCGTAAGGGCACGGTGGCAGGGACAGGGCAGGCACAGCTCCAGGACAGCTGACGCGCTGAGTCACCGGGGCCTCTCCCCCTGCCGTCCTGCCCAGCGGCTGCCTCCACCCACGGCCGCCCTCAGAAGAACAGGTCTCTCTCCCAGCTTGCTTCAAGGATTTTGTTTGGGACAGAGTCACCCAGCTGAGGACACCTTTAACTCTGCCTGCACTGCCTGCACCCCGCCCCATCCCCAGGAGGCTCCCCTGTCGTGGCAAACAATTCCTTTGAAGTGATCTATGTAGGACGAGCCAGCCTGACAGTGCGTGACCCGGTCCACGTGAGCCGGCGTGGAATCCCCACCATGTGCTGTGCCTTCCTGCCTGCACCCTGCATTTCACCCGAACTCGGAGCTGCCCCGTGGCTGGTGACTGGGGCTCTTGTAGTCCCCTCACACCTGCCCACGGCATTCAGATCAACACAGCTGCCTTCCAGATGCCTCGGTGTGCAGGCTTCCATCTGGTCAGACACTGGTTTTTTTTCTGCTGCACCGTGGCTTCGTGCTGCCTCGAGTCTGCTTCCTGCGTGTTGAGTGACTCCTAGCAGGTCTGGCTCAGCTGCCCTGGACTTGCTCTCCAGCGCTCCTTGGAGTCCCAGCTCAGCCACCTGCTGTACCCAGCCCCTTCCTGTGACACATGTGGCATAGCAGTAACGGCTGCCACAGCAACCTGCACCTCCTTGTCACACTCAGCCTGCCTGGAAACTCCCCAGAGAGGCCTCCACATGACCTTAGAAGGGAAATACGTGTGTGTGTGTGTGTGTGTGTGTGTGTCACTCAGGATTGAACCCAGGGCCTTTACATCTGTAATTTTCTAAAAAGTTTTATTTTGCCCGGTGTGGTTTTACACCCCCCGTCATCCCAGCAGTCGGGAAGCTGAGGCAGGATTGCTGCTTACCTGAGGTTAGTCTGCACTACATGGTGAGACCCAAAACAAAACGCATACATTTGTGAAAGCATATCTCTAAAATTATGACTTAGTTTAGAAAGTGCTCGGAGGGAAACAGGTGTCAGTGTGCCTTGCCCATGTGTGCTAAAATGTGTTCTTCTGTCCCATTTTAACTGTGGCCCTTGAAAGTGATGATCTTAACAAAAAATTAATTTTTTTTGAGATAAGAGTCTTGCCATGTAGTTCAGGCTGAACTTGAACTCACCATGTAGCCCAGGCTGGCCTCAAATTCATGGCATCCTCCTGCCTCAGCTTCCTAAGTGCTGGGATGACAGGTGCGTGCCACCACACTGATGAAAACGGGTCTGAATCGGCCTCATTCCGCTGTCTTGCACAGGCTGGTCCTGAGCTCGTGCGCTCTCGCCAGTCGCCTGCTTCTGCCTCCTGCTAGCGGACTGTGCCTGGCTAATGTCTGGGAAGGTGCAATAGGAAGAGCACTGACATGGTTTATTTCTGCCCGCACCAACCCACTGACACCTAGGAGGTTAAAAGGAAGAAGCTCTTCTCCACGAGCCCCAGCCTGGGGCTACCAGCCTGAGGCTGGCCTTGGTGCTCAGTGACTCTGAGAATCACAAAGAACAGCAGTGTGGCTGTGAGGACACTGTCTCCATTCCATCATCCCCGGGCCAAGGATGACAAAACTGAGCAAGCCCCGAGGCCCTGGCTCCTCCAGCAGATTTCACCCCCCCTGGTGAAGGCTACCGCTACTGTCGTGGACCTCCCAACTCGTCCCTGATCCCAGCAGCTTAGCATAGACAGGAACACAGCTGACAGGTCCCCCTTGATCCTGTCACCAAGTTTAAAAACAACAGGGAGAGGTGTTGGCTGGGCATGGTGCTGTTCGCCTGGAACACCAGCACTTGGGAGGCTGAGGCAGGAGGGTCAAATTGGACCCCAGCCTGGGCAATTTGGACTAGTAAACAAAAAGGGCTGGGGATGCAGCTCCTTCTCAAGCAAGGGGTTCAATCTCCAGTACAAGGCAGACACTGACAGGAAGGAAAGAAAAGCGTGACATTGCCAGACTGAAGTTAGGAAAAGATGAGTGCGCATTTAGAATGACTTTTTAATCTTTATTTTGTATTTTCATCGTGTCTGCAGTGCACAGTGATTTCGGTCACCACGGGCAGGGGGCTGCATACACCACATCTCAGTTCTTTTTAAATCCCCTTCCCCTCCCCATCCTTTCCTGCCTGAACATCACAGTTCTGAGCTGGGTGTGGGGGTGCAGGCTGTGACCCCGACGGGGGCAGGACGGGGGCAGGCTGGAACCCGGCCTGGGGAACTTAGGGTTCTGCAAGGCCCACCTCGCAACGAAACCAGAGTCAGTGCCCTCAACCTCCCCTACTGCAAGTCAGCGCAGAATGGTCAGTAAATAAGCAAAACCAGCAGCTGGAGGGAGGGGAGAGGAGTGGGGGAAAAGGAATTCAGATTTATTCTGCGCAGGTGCAAATCCCCTAGGGAGAATGCGGTCATTATGTATGTCAAAAGTGTACCAATGAAATAAATTTTAAAAAATAAAATTTCTGCCCAGTAAAAAGAACCCTATTAACTATTGGATGCGTTGGTCATACATTGTTTGGACCCTGGGGAAATGGGCACTTTCACGCTGCTGATGAAAATACACAATAAGTACACGTTCAAGAACCTGGAAGTTTACCCTCAAGTACCATATCCACAGCAGCACAGAGTCCACACGGAGCGCTGTTATGAGGTGGGTTACGGGCTTTGTCATAGTCTTCTGATTAGCACATTTGCAGTATGTAATGATCACACGCAGACCCCTGCCCTCCCCCCAATCCTTCCACCTTTGCAAAAGCTCCACTTCCATTTTCCCTTCTTTTTTCTTTAAATTCCCTTTTCTGCCTTCTCTCCACCTCCCCCATCTTGTTTCCCTTCCCACTTGAAAAAGTTCTTGTTTTCTAATCTTCGTCCCCCATTTTACTCCTCCTTTATACTTCCAGCTTCTCACAATGCAGTATTTCAACTTGTGTGCCAAATTTGTTTCCCTTAGGGTTATGGTTCTGAGATGCCTCCATTACCTAAAAACGCCTCACGCGTACCTCTCTTTATGACAGAGTGGTGCTCCAGTGTGTATAAACACTGTACCATGCTTCCTTTTCTCTTTTTTTCCTTTTTTGTTTTTGTTTTTTGGTTTTTTTGGTCTTTTGGAGACAGGGTCTCACTATGCAGTTCAGGCTGAGGTTGAGCTCACTTTGTAGCCCAGGCTGGTCTTGAGCTCCCAACGATCCTCCTGCCTCAGCCTCCTGCGGGCTGTATTTACAGGCATGCACCACCAGGCCTGGCTCCATGTTTTCTTTATTCATCTGTTGATGGGCGCTGGGGCTGTTTCCAAGACTTACCTGTTATGAAATACGCTGCTATAAACGTGAGTGTGAATGTATCACTGTAGTGCGTTGACTTTAACTCTTTGGGAAGAGGAGTAACTGGGTTAAATGGAACTCAGTTTTCTGAGCATCTTCACGGTGGTTCACTCCCCGCAGCGGTGCAGGAGGACCGCAGAGCTGGTCTGCTCCCAGGCCTAGGCCACCCCGCTCCCGCTGGACTCTGCACCCGGAGGAGCCGGTGGCCAGCAGAGGGCGCCCGCGGGTTGCCCAGAACCCACACAGCTGCACAGAGCCGGAGACCTGGTTCAGCTCCCTAACCCTGACCTTGGCCCTCCGCTCAGGTCCGGCCAGACCCTGACCTCGCCAGCGTCCTCTCCCTCGGCCTGTGGCCCGGGTGCGGGTATCCTCCCCGCCCTGCCTGACGTTCACGCGCGGCTCCCCGCTGCACTCGGGCAAACCCACGGCTGGACTTCCTGGTCCCCCCACCTTCTGCCCAGCCTCTCTGGCCACTGGTCCAGGGCTGCCTGTCTGGAGGCCCAGGGAAGAGGACAGGAGGGTGCAGACTCACCCAGGGGCAGGCCCAGGAAGGACATGGGGAAGCCGACGCTGCTGGTGTTACCAGCGCGCTGTGCGCCTCATGGGGAAACTGAGGCACGCGGCAGTTGCATACTTACTACTATTCGAGACCCAAATGCCAAGTGGAGCAGGCGCAGGTCGCAAAACAGAGGCTGATTCTGGCACCTACTCCCTTTGGGGGCAGTACCTCCCCCTCTCCTGGTCTGGCCTCAGGTCCTCACCCCTTTGGGGTACACAGCCCCCCATCAGACGGCAAGAGGCCTCCTTCCTCAGACACAGCTGCCACCTCGGTGTCCTCAGGGCCTGCCTGGCACACCAGACGCACCGGTGGGAAGAGCTGAGACCCCTGCTGCAGGCTGAAGCGATGTCAGCAGCTCTGGATGTTGGGCTGGGGCTGGTGATAAGAAAACAAAGGGGAGACAAAGCTGGGCTCAGGGGGAGCCCTTGTCCTCCTGATGGGAGGAAGGAACTGCTCAGCCACTGGGGCGCCTGTATTCACATACTGGGAAAGACATGTCAGTTTCAGCCCCTCTGCCTAGCAACCCGTTGCCTGGCAGGCCTGGGCCCCTGCCTTCCTGGTGCTTGAACAACTTGTTTGCATAGCTGGTTCTGGTCTCTGTTTTCTGGCCTTGTTTTAGCTCCACACATGGGATCCATCTCCAGCTTCCCTGGCTTCCTGCATCAAGCCTAACGTGCTGCTCGGGGCAGGGGCTTCGCCATGACACTAATCTGCTGAACAATCACAAGAGGGCGTGGGTTTTATGAGTCCTGATTCACACAGGAGACCTGGGCGCACTGTGGCTCCTCCGGAGGGCATGGCTCACCCCTGTGCGTGTCCAGGACAGGTGGCTTCTCTGTCACTGCCAAGGCCAGACACAGAGTTACCCGGATTAATTCTAATTTTAATTGTACTGTTCCCTGGTGCGGGAGCAGGTCTGCATTCAGCGGGAGCCTGGACACAGCGTCCTAGGCCGTCTTCCTTCCCCTTCCCCGGCTCCCGTCCCTGACAGTCACCCCTTCTCCCTTCCCCCACCCCTTCCTCTTCTTCCTCCTCCTCCTCCCCTGTCCTCCTCAGAGCAGCCCCAGCCTGGGAAGGGCAGCCCAGTCACACCTGAGGGGTCCCCAGGTCGCCTGCCTCCCTGAGTCCTCTGGTTCCGCTGCTGTGGGGGGACTCCAGAGGAGACGGCCTGGCTGTGAAGCCCGTCAGGCCTCCGGACCACGGTGAGCTGACTGGCCCGCTGATCCTGGCAGCCCAGCGGCCAGCAGCCCTGGCAGCCTGGGTTTCTGTCTGCTGGATTTCCCTCCGGATGCCCAGCTGCCCTGGGACCGGAGCACGTGTTCTACGGCTCCTGCGATGCCTCCACCCGTGGCCGTCGTTCACTTCCCACTGCACGGGGACCGGGCCTTCTGTGGCCGTGCGCTTTGCCGGCGTGGGCTTCTGTCCTCAGGACCGCGTCCTCCTTGGTTCACTGAGGGCTCCGTGGTCTCTGTGCAGTGAGGCGCCAGGGATCTGCTTCTCACACAGGCTTCAGCGGTGTCTTCAGGGTGCTGATTAAATTACTTGGCTTATTTTCCCCAAGAATTAAAACGCTGTTGTTTTTGGTAATTTTAAGAATCATAAAGTCTGCCTTGAATTTTTCTGAAAAAAGCAAAATTTTTTTCAGCACTGGGCCTGTGCACTGAGCTACAGCCCCACCCCTTTTCATTGTGTTGAGACAGAATTTCTCTAAGTTCCTCATGTGGGACTCGAATTTTCAGTCCTTCTGCCTCAGCCTCCTGCAGTGCTGGGACCTCAGGCATGGGCCACCACACCCTGCTCTGAAAATAACTGATGTAAACAGAAAGGATAGACTATTTTGTGTAATTGGTTTAAATTTTCTAAATACTCCTGCTCATGTTATTTTTAACTTTTTTGCTTTGTTTTTTAGTTTTATTGAGACAGGGTCTTGCTATGTAACCTGGGCAGACCTCGAACACACGGTGATCCTCCTGCCTCAGCCTCTGGGGTGCTGGGATCACGGGTGTGCGCCACCACACCTGGCCAGTGCCTGGCTTCTTTTTAACTTTTTGGAAAGGTAATGATACATCTGCATGCTAAGAGGAGAGAGGTGTGCGGCTAAATGTCCCTCCCACACCGGTCTTCTTTGGCTTCTACTTCTCCTGCGTGCTCTCCAGCAGTCCTGAGGGCTGGGCGCTGCGTGTGTTTGCTTCAGTCCGTAGTCATTTGTGTCTCAGTAGCAATTCTCAGCATTTCACGTGCAGCCAGACCCAGGTCTCCGTCCCAAGGATGTGGGGATGGGCTTCGGCTCCTGTCTCCATGGCAACAGCTAGAAGGGGAGGAGACTGAAACAGTGGGTCCCCGGGGACCCAGGGGAGGGGACCGGAAGGAGTGAAGAGGACTGAGGCTGAGGGTGCCTCACCGTGTTGTCCACACACCCCCACCGTGTCCTGGACAGGCGTGAGGGCCAGGGATGGATCATTGCTGTGTCCATCCCACGCTTCCCTCCATCCCCTCCCTGGCACAGAAGCATGGATTCGCCCTCCTTGTGGCCCCTCACTCCTTGGCGATCTGGGAGAAGTGTGTGCCGTCGCCCACCCAGCATCCAGACTGGGCTCCCACGTGGGACCCTCCTGGCTCAGCCCCCCAGTGGTGGGTTAGAGGTGTTCACAGCACACCCCACTCACCGTTAAAACATTCTGAGGAAAGGGAGTCACCCCATCTTCCCAGTGGAAGGGAAAACACAACCAAACTCGGTCTGGGGAAAGAAGGTAGCTTGGTGAAAACAGGGCAGGACTGAAATCCAAGCCAGTCTGCATCTAGACGATGACTCAAAGGAACAGCGCCCGCCTGGGCAGTGACAGTGACAGTGCGAAGTCCAGGAGAGCAGTCATTCCAAAAAGGACAGGACGGGGTGTCCGTGGGGCCATGAGGAGAGGGGTCCCCGAGAGCTCGGTCCACGGCCTAGGAACGGCCACCCTCACGCGGCGCCCCATGCAGCCCAGCTTTATGCGCAGGTTTCTCCCTGTTTTGTATCTCATGTTCAGGGATGCGTGGGAGACCTTAGCAATGTGAGCAGTCGCTTGCTGATGGGAAGACAGCCTGTGACAGCCGGGAGGGGAGGAGAAGGTGACTCCCTGCTGTGCGGTGTGTGTGTGGGTCGGGGAAGGCGCTGGGCTCTGTGTGGAGGGTCACCTCCTGGGTCCCAGGGATAAAAGTGGCCCTGGCCGGAGGTGGAGGGTGTGTCCTGCTGGGTGCTGAGACACCACACTTGTCACTGAAATGTCAAAGCTTTCGGGGGCATCGCCACGTCACATGTGGGTCCACTCCATGCCTGGGGAGGAGGCAGCGGCAGCATGCAGAGTTCTGAGCAGCTGTTTCACAAACTGATTTTCTCTTGAGACCAAGCCTTCATCAGGATGTTTAGGGTCAAGGGCTGTGTTTCTTTCCTAAGCCTTGTGGAAACAGCATGATGTGGGCCACATTTTGTCCCTGAAATGTCACATCCTTGAGCTAGTTATTGTTTGCAAAAGGAGATGAGGGGCCTCCAACACTCTCTGGAGAGTTTGTGGACTGACCTTGAGAGGAAGTTTCAACCCACAGGTCCTGACCTGACCTCCAGGGATGATCTCAAATGCACATACCCCAGATGCTTTAGGCTGTCATCTCTCTATACAGCTTATATGCAGACCTAAAGTTTCACCATGATATCCCTAGAGGCAGAATTTGTAACAACAGGAGAGTGGGTACACTAAATGTCCATCCACATTTGACGGGTTAAATACATTGTGTTACATCCCAGCAGTGGAATAGTACACAGTCATGAAGAGGAAGAAGCAAATCTGTACTGCGATAGAGAGATCACTAAGGGACAGTGTTGTGTGCAACAAAGGGTATGATGCAAAGTTTAGGTAGGACATCGAGCCTTGCTGTAGCCAGGCTTGAACAGAAAGCATGCTTGCTTTGTATACACAGAGTCTCTGAGATCCAAGCCACACTCAATGGGTCTTTACAGGCAGGTAGGGGCTGTAGAGGACCTGTCCTCTTGTGTCACCACTCCCCCATCACCATACCCTGCTGTCCTCCCCAGGGTCTCCCTCTTCTAACCTGGAGGGGACTGGTGTTGGTTATTCGCCCCCTCAGAGCAGCTTTCCCTGTCTAACTCTGAGGTGAGACTGAGCACAAAGACCCTGAGGCATGGGATTCTGCAGCTCAGCACAATGCCTTTGGGGACCTGTTTGCACCCTTGTTTATCAGCAGCAGCTGCCTCTGTGGCTGGACTGTCCCATCCTACCAGGTTGTCCGCTGTTTTGTTGATCAGTGGTAGGGCTATTCCTCAACAAAGAATAAGCCTGCTAGAGACGTTTCTATACACTCTGTTCATGGGTATAGATTGTCACTGCATTTCCACGTCTTCATTTATTTGTTTATTAGAGATGAAGCCTTGCTGTACTGCCCAGGCTGACCTTGGAAACCTCCTGCCTCAGCCACTCAGAAACTGGCCCAGCAGAGCACACCACAAATTGATTTATCATAAATCCTAAAAATCACTTTAAATCTCCCAAGGGCTGGGGATTTAGCTCAGCAGCATAAGAGCCTGCCTGGCAAGCATGAGGTCATGAGTTCAATCCCTGGTACCAAAAAAAAAAAAAAAAGAAAACATAAAACAAAAACTCTAGCAGTTTAAATCTTCTGCTTTATTTCTGTTTTTCTTAAGAATTTTAAAAACCTACTCTGGTTCCTTTGTTGTTTTTTTTGTGAATTTTAGAATCAGAGTATCAATTCTTCCAAAAAATGGTGTGGGAATTTTGGCTGGGATTATAAAACCAACCTTGGATGGAAAGGCCACACTGACACTGCCAAATCTTTCAAACCATAATGTCCTATTTCTCTCCATTGATCTGGTCTTATGCAATTTCTCTCATCGATGTTTTTTTGGTTTTGTTCTGTTTGGTTAAGTAGAGGTCTTTTATGCCTTTTGTTAGATTTGCACTGGGGATCGAGTATTGTTAGATACTTATGTAAACGGTGCTGGGGACCAGGAATAGTAAATTAACATAGAATCTGTCCTCTGCTCTCCTTACCTGGCCTGCCCTGTGGGCCGTTTGCGGAATGCCTCCTTGAGATCAGCACCAGGTGTGGGGACACATCCTGGCTTGTTTCTTTAGGATGTGAAAATCACCCATTCTACCAGGGCCGGGTGCTGCTCCTGGAAAGCACCCGCCCCGCCCCTGCATGGCTGATAAACAGTGGCTGGCTCCAGTGTCTTTGTCTGCAAGTCCTGAGGCACGGACCTCCCAGCCCCCAACGGGCATTACTGGAAGGGTGTCTGTTTCTTCTCTCTTCCTTTCCCTGTACCCCTGACAGACAGACAGTCAGGATCTTGGCCGGGTTCCCAATAAATGGCATTTTGAAGGGTTCATTTTCCAATCTCTTATTGATGATCAATTTCTAAATTTTGTTTTTTCCCCATGAATCAGAGCTTTAAAGCGTTTTATTGTATTGTCTTGTTCGTGTCCGGATCCTATTCTAGTAAGCTGGAATTCCTTAATGCACACATGGTTCAAATGTTAACTGTCACCCCTTGGACAGACGAGGTGACATTCATAAAACAGCTGAGTTTATCATATAGAAACAGTGATCTTTACTCCTTCTGATCTTTGTTCATTTTGAAGAAAGTACAAGAATGCTAAACACACAGAAACTTCTCTTCCACCTCTGAGCTTGGTTTTCCCACCTCTGCCTCCCGCGGCAGCTTTGCTAACCCCGACTCCCTCTGTGTCACCCCGAGATGGGTCTGCAGCCTGTTTATGTAAAACGACTGGCACCTGCGCGCACGCGCCGACTTGCGTATGTCATCACGCATGTGTTACCACACACGTCTTCCGCTGCGCTGCGTGGCTGAACACAGGGGTTCCGCATGACGGCATCTCCAAGCCTCCATCCTCTTCACCTCGGTTCATCTCGGGTGCTGGGCTTGTTCATTTTCCTTTCATTATAGCTGAATCTTCCACAGCGTGAGCACCCCAGGATTCGTGGGGTGAAGCCAGTTGACCATCATGGACAAAGCATCATCTTACCTGGTCCTAGAAAAGCAGCAGGAAGAAGTGACTGAGGTCGGTCCCGGGCACAGGCTGGATGCCCTGCAAGGTCAAAGGTCATGAGCATGTGCAGGTGAGCTCGGCTGCATCCCACCTTTGGGGCATCGGTCTTGGCCAGGACTTGTGGGTTTTTCTTTTTCCACTTTAAAAAATTTATTTTTATTTTGTAAATGAGGAGAGGCAGAGTGGCTGAAGTGGAGGGGAATGGGGGAAAAAGAAGCAAAATATGTTGTGTACAGATACAAATTCCATATGATGGATGCTATTACTGTATCTAAAATGTACCAATAAAACAAAAAACTCTGCAAGGCATGATAAGAACTTTTTATTTGTATTTGTACGTGTTTGTAGTACACAATAGTTAGATGCGTGGTGGGAGCTGGTGCAGGTACATAGCACATTTTAGCCCTTTTTATGTCCCCCTCCCACACCTGTGTTCTGGGTCCAGGAGCAGAGGGACCTGCAGCCAGGCAGGGAAAGGGGGCAGTAAGCGTAGCTTCTCCAAACCCATGGGGATACAGCTTTCTGGGCCCCCTCTGTTTCCAGATTCATCCACTCCTTCATTCACCTATTTATTATTTACTAATTTTTAATTTTTATCTTTGGGTTTTTGAGACAGGGTCTGACTATGTGGCCTTGAAACTCATGGCAGCCCTCTAGCCTCAGCCTCCCACGTGCTGGGATTCAGTGTACACTACCGTGCTGGGTTTGTTAGACAAAGGACAATGTTGCTAGGTGTGGGGTGCATGCCTGTAATACCGGCACTTAGGAGGCTGGGGCAAGAGAATCACCTTGAGTTCAAGGCCAGCTAGGCTACATAGTGAGAGATTACTGAGAAAGAAAGGAAGAAAGAAAGGAAGAAAGAAAGAAAGAAAGAAAGAAAGAAAGAAAGAAAGCAAAGAAAGAGAGAGAACAATGTGTGGGAATAGTCCTAATCAAAAGCCAAGCTCCTGCGGGTGGGTGTGAGGGCTGCTGCCTCCTGGGCCTGGTGAAGGGGGCTGCTGAGGAGACCGCAGTCCCTGCTGCAGTGCTGCATGCAGCCACTGGGTGCCGCCTGAGGAGGTGAGGAGACGCCCGTGGGCCGCACGAGGCAGGCACTCCTGGGGTGGGGGATGTGCAGAGGCGGTGGGGGTCTCCCTGGAGATGGTCCAGGGCCTTCTCCTCCGGGCCCCACCCCCAGGTCCGCTGAGTTGTGACTGATGAGTAATAATCTCATATGCTCGAAATTGAAAAAGAATAATAGCCACAAAAAAATCATCAAAAATAAAGGCCAAGAAGACATCGCACCTGTGATCAATCCAGGTGACCCAGGGTGGCGCCAGCACCAATGTCTCCGTCCCAAACCCTTCTTCGGGCAGCCATAGAGGAGCTCAGGCCCTAGGCACCAGGTGTGCCATGACCTGGGATGGTCTGGGCCTCCTGATCACGGCTGTGGGTGCCGTGGGTCCGGGAGAATCCAGTGCCCAGGGCAAAGCACAGCCACAGGGTTGCCATGGGGACTGTTTCCATGGATACCACGGGCTGTAATTATCAGAGGACTGTAAAGGGATTGGAGGGCTCTCTCTGTCTCTGGCTCTGTCTCTGGCTCTGTCTCACGGCTTGCGTGATGTGTGTGACACCACAGGGCACACGGTGACCCAAAAGTACTCTTTGCTTGGATTTTCTGAGAAAGGTCCCACAGGTGGACAAGAAGCCTGGAGCAGGGGATGTCACACCCTGATACTCACTCCACACACAGGTGCACACACACGATCATAACGTGGTGGGTTTACTTTCCTTTTTTTTGCAGCCATGTACTCAAATGTGATGGAAATGCAGCCTAAGATAGGCTACTGAACCCCCATGCCACAGGGGAAATGCTGTGCGTCTCCCCCCATTGCCCACGGGGCAGACTTTCCTCTTCGGGCCCGGGATGTTGGGCTGGGTTCGTCCTGTGCCTGGTGTGGGGGCTGCTGTGCCCTGCTGGGAACACATATCTTAAGGCGTGAGTGTGGTCAGATCTGTGGGTGCCTCTCTTATGCCTGGGTCTCCTTCAGCAAGGCTTTGCACCCCCTTTGGGTTTCCTGTGGTGAGCGGGCAGGTTTTCGTGGCCAGCTGGTGAGTGACTGAACTGCACGGCCTTAAGAATCCCCACTGCTGGGTCCTGGGCTCCAAGTGGCTCAGCCCGGGGTCCTATTGATTTCCCAGCATGGACAGCTGCTCTGTCCAGCAGGCCATAAGAACCTGGAGCCTGCTGCAGGACAGGATCTTATGCTGGACAGGGTCACACACCTGTCACCGCTGTGCTATAGGAGGCTGATACAGGAGGAAGGCAAGTTTCAGCCCAGCCTGGGCCAACATAAACCTCAATATTTAAAAAACAAAGCATGGGGGATGGTGCGGGGAAGTGGCTCCCTGCTGGGGCCCTGAGCTGGGCTCTGTCAGCCCAGTACAGTAGAGAGAAAGTGAGAGGAGAGAGAGGTTTTGTGAAAGCATGGCTCTGCCTTCTGTCACCTTTGTGGGCTGGCTGCAAGCCACTGACCCCCCTCACACACTGGGGCATCTGGCTCCCCAGCGCCGCCCTTCCCTGCTGGCAAAGATGCTTGGCAGTGCCAAACTTTCTCCACTCTTCAGGCCAGCTGTGCGTCCATTAGATCCGCGCATTGCTATTTTTTGCAAGAACCCATTTAGGTCGGGTCAGCAGAGAAGAGAGACGAGGGAGATAAGGAAAGCCTGGCTGCGTGGAGGACGCCAGCTACCCTCTCAGGACCAGGGGCAGGGAGAGGACCCTGCAGCCAGGGCCCCTCTCTGTGTCCCCGACCCACTGGCCCAGGCACCGGGCTGAGCCCTCAGGAGTGCACCACAGAGTGGTGACTTCCAGATGCGCCAGCTGGCCGGTCAGGTGCCCCGGGGTAGGGGGGTGGACTGGTGACACCATGAAGGCTCAGAGCAGCGCCGGACTCAGGCTCAGCTGGACCCCACCAGAGCGGGTCTCCTCCAGGAGGACCCGTGAAAGGCTCCTCAGGCTGGGGAAATATGACATGAGATAAAAATACACAACGCATGGCTCACAGTTAAGACACCTTGCCGTGCTGCGCATCCCTCAGGCCCGCCCTGCACTCCTGATGGCGGGGGAAGAAGCGCCTGGCTGCTGGGTGTCCGGGACGTGTTCATGTTTGCTGACGACATCAAAGAATGAATCTTAGGAACAATGGAGGACAGGAGCAGGGTGTATTTATGGGGGAAAGAGAGCTTCTACCTGACAGAGATTCTGTCTCACTGGCGGGCTGGGGGCTTGAGTAGGTTGCCATGGACTCTGCATTTTCTAGGGATTTTTACAGAGCAAATCCATGACATAAGCAGGTCCAGGGTGGGGAGAAATGGGCAACCGCAGGCGGGGCATGTGGTGGGACAGAACAGTGGTCAACCGGTAAGACCATGAGTGTAGTTGCTCAGGTAAGGTTGATTAACCCATGATGGAACAGGGAAGCGAGCGAGTCACTCAGCAAGCGGACAAGGGTACGAACAGGGCCTTGGCCTGTGGGGGGCTGGGTTAATGACTCCTTCTGGCTTCCAGAGTGACAGTGACGGCGACCTGTTTAGAATATCAGTCCCTGCTGCTTATCCTTAGGAAGTATGTGCGTGCATTTGCTTTATCTTCTGTCCTGAGCTCTGGCCCCCTGCTGCAGGAGCGCCTGGCTCTCCCAGGGTCCTCTGCACTGGCTCCTTGAGGGCCCAGCCCTGTCTGACTGCCTAGAATATTTCTATCCAATTCAGTTGTCTGAACACACTCATTCCATCATTCTGGCCACTGTTTTTGTTTGTTTTGTTTTGTTTTGGCTTTTTGGGACAGGGTCTCATTATGCACTTCAGGCTGAACTTGAACTCACTTTGTAGCCTAGGCTGGTCTCCAACCCATGGCAATCCTCCTGCCTCAGCCTCCCCAGTGCTGGGATTATAGGAATAAGCCACCATGCACGACTTCTTTCTTTTTTTCTTTTCTTTTGACAAATTCTCACTGCTATGTAGCCCAGGCTGGCCTTGAACTCACAGCAGTCCTCTGCCTCAGCCTCCAGAGTACTAGGATTACAAGTGTGTTCCACCACACCCGGCTTGGAGTCCCCCTTCCTGAGTGTCTTCATGAGATGTGATGAGAAACACGGTGACTCCCGGCGCTGGTGCATTCCGAGGGAAAGGCAGCTCATGAAAACCCACGCTGTGTCCCCGTCCACCTTAGTCACTGGATCTGGCACTGTGGGACTCTGGCTCTTCCCGAGTCACACTGGCTGTCAAAAGGAAGGTTCACGATCTGTTCGGGATGCTGACACAGCCGGGGCAGTGAGCTAACACCACCCACGGAGGGGACTGCAGAGCCGTTGCACAAAGTGGCAAGGATGATGAGCACCTTGGAATCCAGCACCACCGTAGTTCCTGGCTGCACCGTGCAGGTGATGCTCACGAGCGTAGAGGGCCGTGGTTTTCTGCAGACGCTCCTGTGGCCAGCGGGGCAGAACCTCGGAGCATCTGGGTTGCAGCTGCCTGCTTGCTGATGGGCCCTGGGTGCTGTGCTCAGACGCTGCTGCCTTCTACCCTTCCCTTCCATCCTCTTTCCCTCCCCTCTCCCCTCCTCCTGTCCCCTCCTGGACACTGTAAGTCCAGTTCATGTCCCAGAATCACTGCAGGGTGTGTGGAAGGCAGGTGTGTGTCCTGGCACAGAAACGTGAACCTGGCTCACAGCGGATGCCATCAGCCCATTCACACAGCACACAGCAGGTCTACCATTGTGTTCGGTGACCATTTCCAGGCTACAGGGCAGAGCTGCCACGTTGAAGCTCAGACCAGAGGGCCCACAAAACTGAAAATACTACTTGAACTAGGTTGCCGATCTAGTTTTCTGATCCCCAATGTCACACATAAAAATTAACACATCAATGCACTCAGGTTTCCTTAGGAGAAACATTTCCTTTCTTTGCTTGCTTGTTTGCTTGATGGATAAATGGATGGATGGATGTTGGATGGATGGATAGATGGATAGATGGTGGGTGAATGGATGGAAGGGTCATTGGGTGAGTCGATGGATAGATGGGTGGATGGATGTATGGATAGGTGGATGGCTGGATGGAAGACTGGATGAATGGATGGATGGATGGATGGATGGATGGATGGATAGATGGATGACTGGATGAATGGATGGATGGGAAGAAAGAAGTATAAATGGATGGATGGATAGATAGGTGGATGCTGCAGATGAATGAGATACTTTTGTGCTATTGATCAATTTTATTTCAAACAGCCTCTGGATTCTGGAGCTGCTTCTGTGTGTACACAGAGAAGACTGCCCATGCTTTCCACTGTGTAAAGCCACCACCCTGGGCACAGAAATTGGTGAGTGAGGAGATGGGGAAGGGTCACATCCTACTTTATTGAGGATGAGGTGAGAGGGAAGGAGCTTCCCTGGACCTTGCAAAAGCAAACAAACCAGGACACCCGGGTGGTCAAGTGATGCTCGCTCTTCAGAACAAGCTGTCCTGCATCGTCCTCTCTGACCAACATCTAAAGATGGCCCCTGAGGTCCCTAGGCATCTGCCTGCCTCACACACCTGCCCAGGTCTGACCTTGGGAGCTGCTGTTCTCCATCCCAGCGCTCTTGGCCCTCTTGCTGAACTGTGGTTTCCTTGCCTGTTAGACCAGAATAATTGTAGCCACTCCACCATGCTGGTGTGAGAGCAACTGGAAAACCACAGAGAACCCTCAGCTACCATGGCCTGGGTGGCTGCTTGCCGTGGGAGGCTGGGTGTCTGGGGCAAAGCATCTACAGCAGACTGTCGGGATGCCGGGTCCTCGGTTTGCTGTGTTCTCCTGGGGTGGGAACGCAGCTTATTTCTCTGGGGTGGCTTCCCCAAGGAGTTCCTCCCAGCCCTGGGTGTCCCACCTCCTGACCCAGGCACTGGGGTGGGGACGCTGCCTTGAGACTGTGGGAGCCCTGGCTCAGGAGCGGGGCTCAGTCACAGCCAGCGGGAAGGAGGAGGCAAAGTCACAGCTGGAGGTCACACTGTGGAGCAGCACAGACCCAGGGTCCTCACCCGCCTCCCTCGGTTGGTCGGTCCACTGGGGCTGGGTCCTTGTGGACCGTGGCGCCCAGTTCCGCAGTCCAGGAAGCCCTGTGCCCCTCCCTCCTATGTGCCTGGGCTGCTCCTGTGTCCACACCTTTTCATTTCTGCCCCGTGAACCCTTCCAAGCCTCTTCCCCACACGTTCTGAAAATCCTCCTCCCAGAAGGCAGTCAGAGAACCTGCGGCCAGTGGGATGTGTCGGGTCTCTGCCTCAGTGCTTGCCGCCCCAGCACCCGCTGTTCCAGCCATGACCTCCACCCAGGAGAGGATGGGAGGGCGACACCATTGTCCCTGGGGCTGAGGTTCGGGAGCTGCTAGCTGGGTGGCACAGCCCAGGGTGGAGGTGGCTGAGGAGATGGCACGCTGCACCCTGGGCCCAGTTGGTCATGCTCAACAGTGTGACAGAGAACATGTGTGCCAGGTGGGGCTCGGACAGGGTGAGCAGTAGATTGGCTTTCGTTGTGAATTCAAGTGACACAGGTGTTGGAAGACTGTGGCTGGAGCCAGCCACGGTGACAGCAACACACACTTGCAAGTCCAGCACTCTGGGACGCTGAGGCAGGAAGATCCCAAGTGCCAGTGCAGTCTGGGCTCCTTGGTGACTTAACAAGACCCTGTCTCAAAATAAGAAAGGACCAGTCATGCAGCTCAGGACAAAGGTTCCTGGGTTCAATCCCCAGTACCACAAAGCAAAAAACATAAGACAGCAAGCCAACCACTGTGGGAAACCCAGCCCAGAGGGCACCCCGTCCTCACAGGAAGTCCCCACCTGGCACCACCTGGGCTGCGCTGAGACCTGGTCCTGGGCTCCACCCAGGCTGGGCTTTACCTTCCAAGGTCTCATCACCGTCACGGGGGCCTGGCCTGACTCCGGGGCCAGAGTGTCTGGATTCATTGGCCTGCGACCACCAAGTACTGGGAAAGCTCACACCGGTGGGCAGTGAGTCCATTCCCGCTGGCCAGGCTAGGCAGGCAGCAAGTTGGCCGGGAGGCTGGAGCGGGGAGGTCACAGGAGATGCTGCAGCCTGGTTCTGAGGGCCGGGCCTGGCTGGCTGGTCTTCCTGTAGCCCAAGAAAGTGGGGTAAAGGTCTCCATGGGGCTCTTTGGTCTCACCAGAACTCCGTCACTTTCTGCTTTCATAGCAAAGAATTTCAACTTGTAAAATTGCAGAGCTGCAGACATCGCCCAAGAGCCCAGGGGTGTTTATCCATTCACAAATGGGGAAGGAGAAACAAGGTGGGTTCCGGGCAAACAATTTAAAGCAGACACACAGTGTAACAGCAGACTCCAGAATATTCCCTGCTCTCAGGTTCTCTCCACCCATGGTGTGCATCCATCTCCACCTCCTGGTCCCAGCAGATGTTTCCATGGTAACAGCCAGAGCCTGCCTGAGTTGCTAAGCAACTAAAGAAAAGGAGCAGGATGGAATGGGATGGGGTGGCTGAGCCTGGAGCCGGGGGGTGGCCCACCCGCGTCTCCCAGCTTTGTCCTGTGACGTGGTCTTTGCGGAAGGCAGAGTCCCGAGTTCCACATCCACGTCAGCAGTGGCCGGGACAGATGCAGGCCCCTTCTGAGGTCACCCATGCATCTGGCTGCGTCACCCATGCCTGCACAGCAGAGAAATGCGGCAGCCTTCCTCCCACGGCCAGCGTCCACCCGGCTCAGCCTCCAGAGCTGGCTGGGAGGTCTGTGTCTCATCTACAGGTGTCCTGGTCAATTATGCATCGACTGACTTCTTAACATGTGTCTTTTATTTCTTTTTCTGAGTACAGGGACTGAACTCAGGACTCATGCTTGCTAGGCAGGTGCTGTGCTGCTGAGCTGTGTCCTGGGCCCCAGTTGATTTTTAAAACTGCACCCCTGGGCGGACAAGCACAGCCGGGCTTCGTGGGCTGTGCGCTTCTCACAGAGTGGCTGCTCCCTCGAGCCCTCCCTGGACACTGGGCCATGTGCCCTGCAGGACAGGCTGGCACAGGGGCCAGGGGACACTGCTGAAGATGTCATGTATCTGCAGGTCCTTTGGGCACCTCGGCTGTGGGACGCTGGGTGAGAACACGCGGGGCCTCGATGCAGGCGGAAGCAGTGACCACAGCTGCCCGGGGCCACCGCTGTTCCGGAGGGCAGACGAAGGCTCTGACACAGAGGGACAGAGTCATACTCACAAGAGCCCAATCCAGACACAGTCTGCGAGGGCCGGGCTGCGGCTCAGTGCAGAGGGCCTGGCTTCAGCCTCAGTGCCCAGAAAAGGGCAGCTTGGTCCACAGAGCTCCCGTGACGCCCGCTGACCCACGGACAACCAGAGGCCGGTTCTGACTCAGATTCTGGTGACTTAAACCTGTTTACTAGCCAGCACCCCGAGGGGAAGGGCGGTTACTTTCCCCCAAATAAAATAACCGGAGGCCTTGGCCACGGAGCCAATGGGTCCACGGAGTCCTGACCCAGCGGCCCGGCCTGGCCTGGCCCCCCTGCATCCAGTGGCTCGGAGGCACCAGGAGCACCCCGGGCCTGGACGCTGTGGCTCCTCCCAGACCCCTCCCGTTCCCATGGTAACCACCTAACCCACCCCCCGCAGTGCAAACCTTGGGCCCTCACTCTGCAGGGTGGCTCTGGGGCTCCCGGGGGTCTTGGCTTATTCTTTACTGTAGCAAAGATAGACCGTTCAGGACACTTCACTTCTTAACCTGTTTCCCTCCTGCAAGTTGGGCAAGCGCGCTGCCCTACGCCTCAGCCCCGGCAGCTCTTGTAACTGTGATGTTTCAGTTTCTTCACATTTTTATTTTTATATGCATGTGTTTTAACTCTTATTTTTATTAGCCCACATCTGCAGTGCCTAGGTCTCATCCCTGGCGTGGCACTGTCGCATTGTAGTTCTCATGTTCTTTCCCCTTCTGCCTGTCCTTCTCTCGGTCCCCCTGCCCTTTGAGAAAGAGCCGTCTCCCTATTTCCCGATGTCTATCTTTACTTGTACCTTGGATTTCTCGTACAAAAGAAGTCATGGGATGTGTGAGCTTCTGTGTCTGATTTCGTTCACTGAACATCTCCAGGTGCATCCATTTTCCTATAAATGGCTCAAGTTCATTCTTCTTCACGGCTCAGAAGTACTCCGTTGTGTGTGAATACCGCATTTTCTTTATCCGTGTGTCTGTCGATGGACATACAGGCCACTTCCAAGCCTTAGCTGTCACGAATTGTGTTGTTATAAGCATGGGTGTGCACGAGTCACTCTAATATGATGATTTTAATTTTAATTCTTTCCAGAAGAAGTTTTTTTTTTTTAGCACTAGGGATTGAACCTAGGGTCTTCTCACTAAGCTACAGCCCCAATCCTCTTTATCTTATTTTGAAGCAGAGTTGCCAAGTTGCTTGGGCTGGGCTTCAATTTGTGATCCTCCTGCCTCAGCCTCCCAGAGTGCTGGGGTTACAGGTAGGCCATCCCAAACTATCCCGTAGTTGGAATCCCCTTTTTCCTCAGCTCCCTCCCGAGGCTGCCATGTCTCACTCTTCACGTTTCTGCTCAGGGGTCAGATCCTGCGAGGGGATGGGATGGGGGCTCCCGGGGCCCAAAGGCAGGGGCCAAGATGAGTGGCGGAGGGTGGAGGCCAAGGCGGTGGGTGGAAGGACACCAGCTCCTGGCGGGGAGACTGAGGCTCAAGCACTCTGGTGCTGGCGCCACTTGAAACAGCAAAGTGAATGCGACCCCTATAGCAGAAGGGCAAAGGCTGAACATTTAACTGAAGTGCAGCCCGGACTTGCCATGGCCCAGGAAAGGCACACAGAGGTGTGTTGTTGTTATTATTATTATTATTACTTATTTTAAAGGAATAAAACAAATCCATAAAATGAAAGAGAACAATGAGAATGATATTGGCAAAGCAGGCAACAGGAAATCCAGAGTAGCTACTACCTTGCACGCCCTTACCCCTAAATAGATGCCGCGGCGGCCCAGCGCCTGCCCAGCGAGGCCAAAATCATGAGTTTGCTTCTCGATACCAAAAAATAGATAAAATAAAATAATAAACAAATTAAAATGATCCAAGAGAGCCAGGTGCAGTCCACACACCTGGAAACCAGCAGCTAGCAGGCTGAGGCAGGAGGATGCTACGTTTGAAGCCACCCCCGCAGACTTAGTAAGACCCTGTTTCAAAAAGGGCCAGGAAAGGGATCCTGCAAGAAAGTTCTGGGATCACTACAGCTGGAGGGCACTGTGGGTAACAACTGGAAAAGCGCCCAGCCTGGCTGGGCCCCGCTTGCACCAGAGCCCCTGGAGTCTGAGGGGTCTACCCGCCAGCAGCCACAGCCTTGGGGACCCTGCCACTGTCCCCACAGGGCAGGTTGTGGTCAAAATGGAGTCCCCGAGTGTCTGATCAGCAGTTTCAAAGGATCTGAAAAGAGGATTCACGAAAGAGAAAATGCAAAACTTACGAGAAGCATGAAAAGATCCTCCAACCTCCTTATGATACAGATTTGTACCCAATATTCATCAAAGCCTGCAGGGAGAAGCAGCTCAGGACTCCCAACTTCAAGTGCCTATGGTCATCCACACAGGGGAATATTACTCAGCCTTAAAAAAGCAGGGGGCCCATTCACAACCACCCCACAGATGAACCTGGAGGACACTGAGCTCAGTGACACGTGCGGTCATGGAGAGACCAGTACCAGACGGTTCCCCGACACAAGGTCCCTCCAGCAGTCAGATCGTGGGAATGGAGAGCCAAACGGTGGTCCCCAGGAGCAGAGGAGAAGAGGGGCAGGAGCAGCATTTTGTAGGCTTGGAGTTTCTGTTCCTGTTCTGAAGACAGAGGCCCCTGAGCTGCAGTCCTGCTGCTGAGCCTCGAGCAGACAGGAAGGACGGCAGGAAGGGCTCCTGCACCCCAGGGCCACAGCCACAACCATGGGGGCGTCAGCAAGGGCCGCGCCTTGGTTCAGTCGGGAGAGAGAGGCAGGGCGCCTGGCAAAGCACGGTCAGCGCCTCCACTGGGGAAGGGCTGTGATTCACCCCATGGCCGTTCCCCACCAGGCAGCGAGCAGCGCAGCTGTCAGTCCTCCCTCAGGCGCTGCAGGAACTGTCCACCTTACTTCCTGTGTGAGTTAGGCCCATTCTTACGGACCGTATTTAGTCTTCAGAGCATTTTGACTTTTGTTAGTGGATTTCACAGCACACAATGGTTACGTTCTGGGGAGCTGGCCTGGGCCCACGCATATCTCCATTCTGTGTGACCCTTCCACCCTCTGTCCCCGCCCCCTCCAGCTCCCATGTGTGAGAGATCTATCTCCCCATTCCCTATTAATTAACGATGTTGAAGACAAATCCTTTCAGAAAAAAAAGCAAGACAGAAAGTGACATGTGAGCCGGGTATGGTGACCCACTCCTGTAATCCCAGCACTCAGGAGGCTGAGGCAGGAGGATCGCCTCGAACTCAAGGCCAGACCAGGCTGCATAGTTGCGTTCAAGGCTAGCCTGAACAATACACCAGGACCCTGGCTCCAAAAAACAAAACAGACAAAAAAAAGTGAATAATTATTATCCTGGTTTTGAGTGATGGTGATTTATTCTGGGAGAACCCTGAGAGGGATGACATGGCAACCCTAAATAGGAGCCCCATGTGACAGTCTAGATTTTCCAGTAACCAGTGTTAAAAACACAGTAAAAGAGGGAAAATTAACCAATATGAAAATTACTGAAGATGCTTATTGTTTCGAAAACCAGCTCCTTGAAATTCAGCATGTGCTTTTGGGCAATGCCTCCTGTGGACCTGGACTGGCTCCATTTCAAGCAGGCTGGCCCAGCAGGGACCGACATCCTGGCTGCCCAGGCCCAGAATGTGCTGAGATGGTTTTGAACCCAGAAGCCTCACCTGGAGAGCCTGGAAAATTCCTAGCTGTGTGGCTCCTTCTCCATGGAAACACTGCCTGCGGTTTCCATGGTAACAGCCCCTGCTAGGATGGGACCAGAGCTCTTGGGAGAGGAAAGGCTGAGCAGCCAACAGCAGAGTGAGTGGGCAGGGAGGGGTGGACGCCTTTCTCCCAATGAACACAGCCACCCTGTGCATGTAAAACCCATCAGTGCCCAGAGGAAGGCTGGGCACAGACAGGGCAAGTGCAAAGGCCCTGCAGCACACACCGATTTAGGCCCTGGGGGTGCCTGTGGCAGGGCACTGGATGAAGGGAGCCTGAGTGGAGAGATGGGGCCTCCTGTACAGGGGGGTCTGGGGTTGACACACTTGTGTCCTTCAGCACAGCCTGTGGGTGTCCCAGCCCAAGGATGGGATGATGGAATGGGGGCCTCTGGGCAGTGAGGAGGAATGATCTCAGTGCCCTTCCAGCACCACGGTGAGAGTGGCTCCTGCCTCCTCCAGGCTGGGTCAGGTGCAGAGAGGCAGCCGGGCCTCATGTCCTGGGCTCTGAACTGGGCCCCGCAGCCCCCAAGGGGTGGGAAAGGGTCCTGCAATTTCCAACCTGCCGGCCCTGAGGCCTCCTGACAGCAGCAGAGTAGACCGAGGTGGCACCACCTGGTTTCAAGCCACCGTTGCTTATTCCACAGGCGGGGGCCAGGGAGGCCAGATGCTCCCCAAGTCCCCAGCTCTGCTCTGGAGGCCCCTGCCCCGGAGTGCACACTGGACACAGCTCTCTGGATGCAGCCTGGGCTTGGCTGGGCCAGGGCTGTCCTTCCAGGAGTGACAGCAGGGCGCAGCCTTTGGATGCACATAAAAGGTCTGGAGCACTGACCCCTCTGGGCCTGGCCCTCAGGGGTGTGTGTCCCTGCCCTGGCTGTACACAGGTGTGTCCCTCAGCTCTCTCCCTGAGGGGCCCCCTACCTGCTCCTGGCTCTGCTTGCCAGCAGGAGGCTCTGCAGCCAGACACAGGAGGAGCGCTAAACTTACTTTGCTGCAGGATGGCGAGGGGCCCATGCTGGGCACTCCTGGGGAGACTGAGGCAGGAAGATCACACACCTGGGCCTGGTCTCGGCAGATTAGTGACTTGGCCGGACCCTGTTTCAAAACAAAAACAGAGCACGGGGCTGGGGCTGCAGCTCAGTGTGGAGGCCTGGGCGCCATCTCAGCTCCGCGAAGCAATGCATCAGGTGCTGTGTTTGGCCCGCAGCAGCCGGGGTCACCCCCACATCGGCGGTCACATTGCCTTCTCTCCAGCCTGATTGGACCTGGTGGCTGAGGGCGCAGGGGAGGAGACGAAGCTGTCCTCGGTGACCCACCAGCGTGGTAGGGCGGGGTGTGGGGCAGAGCCGCTGTGTTTCTCCCCCGAGACGTGGCAGGTTTCTCCCCAGGGAGGGCGAGAGAAGCTGTGGACCTGCACTGTGGTCACCATGCAGCTGCCCAGGCTACAGCACAGCACTGGCGGCTCCCGAAGCGTGCGGGCTGCAATCCTGGGGCTCGAGTTCAGAATCAGGGTTTTGCATGTTCTCCTTTTTTCTTTTAGTTTTGGGTATTTTGTTTTTCATTTTAAATTAAGTATATAGTGAGATCAAGGCCAGCCTGCAACACACAGGGAAAAAACTACCTTCCCACCTCCCCCCCAAATCAGGTCATTTGCATATGGCCCACTTTTCAGGAGAGTTCTAAAAGGGAAATTTCTGTCTGAAAGATTTGCAGATACTTCAGCATAGAGAAATACACACAAATGCCACTGAACAGTATCGTGATGCAGAAAAGCAGTCAAGAAGATTAAGATTTGGAAAATGGGGACAGTTGCAAAGGGCTTTTATATTTTCAATACTAAGAACCAAGAGTTTTCCAAATAATAAATCAAAAGCAGAAGGAACAGGGGATTAATAGCAATAAAAACCAGCATGTGGGGGTGGCAGGGAATTCGGGGCGCACAGCCTGCTGCGTTCCCAAGAGCTCGCTGTGTCAGAGGAGGGAACCCCCGGGAGCCCCACCGAGCACTGCAGTGTAGAAGTGCAGGGTGGGGCCCACTCTTCTTACAGTGAGACTGGCCAAGTGCTGCCCAAGAGTCCTCCCAGGGCCCTGCAAACTGGTGAACACAGCACCTCCAGACCTCCCTGGGCTCGGGAGCTGGGCTCGCTGGCAGCGTGGAGCACTTGGATAAAAACACTTCACGCTGGGCCGCGGAGATATTTATTCTGCAGGTGGGAGACCTCTCACTCACTGGTCCAGCGAACTCAGAAAACAAATGATCCGAGTGAGAAAGCACACATTTCTGGAGTGGTTGGTCCTATACGGGCAGGAACATTTGCAAAGCCAGCAACCCACATGCAGGCTGACTCACAGGCCAGGGGCGATGGCGGTTTCCTGGGTTTGTTATCCTGAGAGCCGGAGATGACTCTGCAAGACTCTCCTTTGAAGTTATCTCTTGGAGGTTTGGCTTCACAAAGTAAATCCTGGGCGACTGCAGCCCACCAAGACCACCACAGCTGGCCGGGTGAGTCACTGGTGGATCCTTTGAGGGGGGCCAGTAAGTCTTGGAAGTGTAGATGAGCATGTATTCACAGCACCCTGTGGTGGCTGGGATGGAGCTGGACCCGGCCCCCCCCCATTCTCTTCTTGATCTCCAACTGCTCCCACCCCACAGTGCAGAGAGGAATTCCACCCTCCACCCTCCAACCCTTCCCACTCGAAAAGATCTCTCTCCGTTTCCTGTTGCTGTCTTTTATTTTAGTCTTGAATTTATTTAGGCTTTTCATCTAAGAGAAATATATAAACACTCAACAAATGAGCCCCTTTCCCCGCCACAAAAGACCCCATCAAAAAAATGGGCAAGTGAAATGGACACTTCTCAGGAGGAGCAAAGGGCCAGGGAGTGCAGGAGAGGACATTCGAGTTCTGGCCACGAAAGAAACGCAGATTAAAATGCCTCAGAGATCACACCTTGCTCCCAAGGGACACCGCCATCTGGACACCAGACTGTGATGCAGGCCACATGGTGGGAGGGGCCCTTCTGTGCCCGCTGGGTCTAAGCGGGTGACCTCTCATTCCCATGGGGCTCTTCGGGCAGCCTCAGTGGCGCCCGCACTCTCCCACCCTCTTAGGGCTCTGGACGACAAGATTCAAGATTTCCTGGTTAGGTGCATCTCCTGGGCAGAGGATTGAAAATTTTATTTTGTTTCAGCTTGTGGTAAAATACACAGAACATAAAACTCACCACCTTCCCATGTGTTAGCGTGCAGTTGGTAGCTCCCTGCCGTGAGCAGGGGCCAGCGCCGCAGTTTAGTTTAACCCTGGGGTTTGTAGAGCGCATGTTTGTCGTGCGCCAAATTCCCAGTGTTGGGTAAAGCGTGTGTAAGTGTGGGGTGGGAGAAGGGGTCAGGGGGTCCACACCCTCCAGGCAGAGAATGGGAGTGGGAGGCCTGAAGTGGGAAGCTCAGGGGACGTGGGACGGGCAGTGGACACTGCCCCGCCGGGCAGAGCCCCTGCACAACGTGGCATTCCCCGCGCAGGCTGCTTTGGAGCCCTCTCCTCTGCCACCTGCTCAGAGCCCTGGTTACTGTGTCTGCGCCCCCTGGTCCTGACTCCACAGCAAGGTGCGAAGGGCGGGCACATTCTTAACACAGTGAGCAACGTGCTGCGTGGCCCCTGCCTGGTGGGCCGTGTGGAGCCCACGGGTGATACCTGAGGGGCCTGGGAAATTCCAGCCTCCAGCTTCCTGGCAACCCCACTGTACTGCCAGCTACTGGGCAGTATCCACGGCAGTGATGATAAGCTGCCCAGGAGCTGCAAGTGTCAGGCCAGAAGGAAGCAAGGTCCGGTGTGCAGGGGACAGGGGTCAATGTCATCGTCCTGCCTGGGGTCCTCCATGGCCCTGTCCTACCCGAGGCCAGGCCTCCACTTGGAGAAGGCCAAGCACACAGGGAACAGCGCCCTGCAGGCTGGGCGGGCGGGAGGGATGCTGGTCAGCTGCACCTCAGGGAACTCTCCGCGGGATCCAGCGGTGCGGGCCAGGCTCATCTCTGTCACTTGGACAAGGGTCCATGTGGCAGGCATGGGGCTGAAGGTGAGGAAACCAGGACACAGGCGCAGACTGAGGCAGCGATGGTGCCAAGGGTTTAGCTTCTGGGCGCCTTCTAGTCTTCCTTTGGGTTTTGGTGGCCCTGAAACGTTTAGTTAGTGTCAGTGCACGTGTATGGCACAGGACCAGCTTTCTCCCAGGCACTGGGCTGACCCCCCCTGGCCCCCTCCCCATCTCTGCATCCCTCCCTCTCTGCAGGAACCTGCGTCCCTGCCCCCTGCTGTCTGCGCCTCATCTTGCTCTGAGTCACTGATTCTCTGCGGTTCCTACAGGAGGGAGGCCGCCATTGGCTCGCTCATGTGTCTGACTTCTGTTGCCCAGTGCTGACTCTCCCCCGGATGGAGCATCTGACCCAGGACAGAAGCCTCAAGGGATGAGGGCGGCACTGGCCCAGCATCTGGGTGGCACTGGGACGGGAGCAGGTGAAGACACTGTGCCTCCAGCCCTGGAGAGGAGCAGGGACGCAGGGGCACCTCAGGCCAGGGCTGGGGACCAGGCGCAGGTGGTCGAGCCCCAGGTCTCTTCCAGGCCTGGGTGCTGGGAGCCCTTCTTCCCTGGCCCCCGCAGCGCTTTCAGGTCTCAACAATGTACCTGCTGCTCTTTTCCAGAACAGCGAGGAAAGGGGTGAGAATGGGAGGAACTGGCCACTTGTGGACAGGCAGGCGCAGTGCCTGCAAGCATGGGTCATGCTGGGGCCGGGGCGTTTGTGCTCTGTGGCGCAGGGCAGGTCCTGACTGCCCCGTGACCATCATCGTGGCCCTTGACAGTGTCATATTCTTCACGGGGCTTTGGGGACCAAGGTCCTCCTTGCGGTCAGTGGCCTGACTGCTCCATGGCACATGCTCAGCAGAGTCTGGGCATCTTCAAGTTTCATCAGAGCCGTGGTGTCTGGAAGCCCAAGGTGGCACTGGTCAGGTGCAGTGAAATCCTGTGGGAAACTCCTCAGGGCTCGGGAAGGGGACCTGGAATCTCGGCCCGAGTGTGACGGCAACGCAGGGCACAGCTCAGAGCTGCACACAGCCTCCTCAGAGCAGCGCTCAGGGCTCCGAGGCACCCAGGAGGAACACCCAGAGCCCACCGGGGAGAGGGCACCTGCCCCTCACCAGGCTGGGACAGTGGCTGCTTCCTGGCTGAGGTCCTGAGCAAGCCCCAGGGCCACAGATGGAAGAGTCCCAAAGCATCCTCGAGGGCCACAGTGACAGACCATGGCCCAGGCAGCTTGGTGCTGCCTGCCACGAATTTGATGGAAGCCCGACCTAGCCTGAGGGTGGACGCTGACCTGTAGCCACACACAGCTCACCTGGAGCGTCCCGCAGTAACTCAGAAACCACCGAAAATGCCTAGGCAACTTGGAACATGGGCTTCCTCTCGTATCTGCTGAGGGAAAAGCCACGGGTGTGGTCTCAGACGCAGTGGACCTGGCTTCTCGTGAGGGCTTATCAGAGATCCAGCTGGTCCACCTCCAGCTCCCGGCTCCTGTGGGGAGCAGCCGTGGGGTGCTCCTCCCCTCCTGAGCCAACCTCGGTGACGTTATACAGACAACTGTTTTCAGCCAAGGCTGGTCCTCTCCCCTCCTGCACCCTGGTCCAGCCTCAGTGGCCCTCCTGCATCTCCTGTGGCTGTGTCAGGATTAACCACACACCAGGAGGCTCAGGGCGACCACAGTCCATCGTCCCACAGCCCTGTAGCCCACAGGTGTGGGATCGCGGTGGCCGGAAGGCCTCTCGCTCTGGGACTCAGAGGAAGCTGCTTCTCGTGTCTCTTAGCTGCTGCCGCTGCTTCTTCACAATGTCCAGCTGCAGAGCCGATGGGCGTGGTCATGGATGGGCACGCTGGAGCTGGAACTGGAGCTGCCGTTCTGGGCCAGCACAGAAACAATGTCCTGGGCCTCGCCTGGCATCTGAGAAGCCACTGCTAACAGTGTAGGACTGCAAGGTAGAGACCCTTGGGGACCACGCAGGCCTCCAGTGAAGAAGGAGAAGACCAAGCTCTTCTCACAGAGCGACAGAGGAAGGCAGCGAGAACACCCGAGAGGGAGCCTGTGCCGGGCAGCGCTTGCCGTGGAATTCATTACAATAGTCACCGTCACCTTTCAGTTTCTGAAGTTGTGGGTTTGGAAGCAACACCGGCGGGCAGTTCTGGCCCATGGTTCTTGACTTTTGGTCACTGCATTGACCATGGGAGGTGCTCTGGTCATTGTGGTTGGATGGGATGGAGAAGGACCTTCAGGTCCCGCTGTGACCGGAAGGCAGCATGACTTGAGTCCCATTTGAGAAGAAGCTTCCAGCCCTGGGCAGCCCCAAACTGCTGCTCTGCACCCCTGGGGCTGAGGCAGACTCAGGACTCCCTGCTGTGGCTCCAGTGCCCCCCTAGAAGGGTTTGTTAACGGCCTGGACAGATGCAGGCCACACCCTGGCCTTCGGTGCCTGAACCCTGCTGCTTGGGAGAAAGAGGCATTCAGCCTCCATTACTGAAATTCAGATTCAGTGAAATTATAAAAGAAAGGTATCAGACCAGGGCAGGGCATGTAACAAGGGTAAGTAGAAATTACTAGCATTATACGTTAAGCAGCATAGATAATCAAATATACAACTGATGATTATACGTAGCAATACAAAATAAGTGCCTGGATAATAAAACCATGGATAAATAAACTAATAATATATAATGATCTCGTTGCAGGGCTCCACCACTTGCTGGAGAACCACAGACCACCCTCTCCTGGCTCCACAGTGGGGCGCCGTGGGGATTCTCGGCAGAGGACGTTGGCAGGCAGGGGGTTCAGCATCCCTGGAGGTCACACAGCTGCCCCTCCAGGGGAGCCCTGCCTGCTGCATAGAGGCTGCACGGCCTTTCCGCTCTGTGCCTTTCCTGACACAGCAACGTCCAGTCCTCAGCAGCCCACAGGGCTCTGTTTATCCACCCCCGCTTTGATCTCGGTGCTGTGCACCCCAGAGGCAGCAGGGCCCCCTCTGGGGCTGCTGGGCCTCACAGCGAAGGTGGCACAGGCTCCTTCCTGGGACACAGCTTGGCCCACACTCTGCAACCCTCCAGCTGCTCCTGGGGAGATGCAGCTCCAGAGCTGCAGGCCCTGACTCACAGGTCACGGCCCGGCGACCTTCGGGCTTCTGCCTTCTGTCCTCCTGGCTCCTGGCAGCTCCTCTAGGATGTCCTGGACGGCCAGGCCAGACTCGGGGACGCCGGGAGCTCTGCTCCTTAATCCCCAGCTGCTGCTGAAGGCCCTCGTAGGGCCCGAGGGAGGCTCTTATCTGGGCCCCTGGCCTGGTCCTCAAGGCAGGGGAGGGTGCAGAGCCCCGTGCCTGTGCCTGAGTGCAGGGTTTCTGCACCAGGAGGGCAGGGAGGGGAGGGCTGTGACGCTGCTTCCACACTGTCAGGGAACAAAGGCAGCCACACGGCACTTCTTGCTAAAAACACAGTGAGGAAGAGTATATGAAGGGCCACGGCAGTGGGATGTATTGGGGGATGCGGCAGGGGTCACCTCTGAGGGCGGGCAGGCAAGTGGGGATGGGGAGCAGGGGAGCAGGGTGTCCGGGAATGAGTGGGAAGTGGCTGAGAGGGACTACACAGGAGAGGGGGAGTCTTTCAAAATGACCTAGCAGAGTTTTGCTAAGGCAGAAGTTTATGCCAGGCTCTGAGCAGGCAGGTGGCATGGGCAGAGCACAGGGCTGTGGGTCTTGGCAGGGGCAGGCTGAGGGCTCCCCTGGGAGGGGGCTGGGGTCAGGTGTAGAGGCCCCCCCACCCCAGGAGCTTGCTTGGGATGTAGCTGAGAGGACAGGTCAACATTGGTCTCCCCTCCCTGCATCCTGGACAGCCCAGGTCTCAGTGACACAGTGGCCCAGGCAGATGGAAAATCTCAGGCCCCGAGGACCGGGTCCCAGGGCAGGACTGTGGGGGCCAAGAGCAGCAGCCTGTCCCCAAAGCGCCACATCCTGGGGCAGTGGAAACTGAGCCCCTGTCCTGCCCTGCACATTCTAGAGGCCCAGAGGCCCGATCCAGAGGGATCCTGGTGAACCCTGAGATGGCCAGAGGGGCGGCCCTAGCCAGGCACAGGGGGCCAGGGGCTTGTGGAGATGCTTCCTTCTCCTGAAAGGGACGTGGTGAGGACCAGGCACACTGGCACGTGGGTTTGAGACAATCAAATGACATGTGGAGTTCAGCCATGGCTTGGCTGGGCTGTGACCCCAACGGTTGTCAAAGGACAACCAAGGAAACAGGCCAGAGGCAATTTATCTAATGGGAGACAAGATCTGCAGATGATTCACCAAATAAAGTGCTGTGTTCCAAATATTTAAGGAAAAGTCAAATAACCTCATTCAGAAATGGGCAGGAGGTCAAATAAGCATCTCTCCAGAGCGCACGGATGGCTGAAGAGCACCTGAAAGGGGTTGGGGAGCCTGAGTCCCAGGGAAATGCAGACCATGAACCAGAATGAGACAGAATCTCACCACAGAGGAAAACAGAAGATCAGCAGGAATCTGGGGCTCCTGCACGCGGTCAGAGGATGCAAAATGGTGCCAGCACTGTGGAAATCAGTGAGGCCGTTCTTTCCCCAAAAGACTGAGCACAGCCTCACTGTATGACCCAGCACCCCACCTCAAGGTACCCCAAAGAAAGTATGGCCTGAAAGAGGCACTGTGTAGCCATGTTCATCACTCACACTCACCAAAAGATAAAAGCAAGCCAAGCACCTGTGGACAAATACAGGGATGAACAAAGCACCTGCACGTCGCCCGTGGAAACTCATTGGCCATAAAGGAAGGAGAGCCTGCCAGCCACGTGCCACAGTTCAGGCGACCTTGCAGGATGCTGTGCTCCGTGAAACTTGCCAGCCCCCAAAGCAAACACTGTGTGATCCCAATTCCTTGATGCCCCCAGAGTGGTCAAAGTCATGGAGAGAAAAAGCAGAATGACGGAGAACAGAGGGACACTGGGGCAGGTGGCGTCACAGCATGGTGGGGACTGAGCCTCAGATTTGAAAGACAGAACATTCCGAGTCTTGATTTTCCAATAACATGAACGCACTTAACACTGCAGTAAATTTTACATTATGTGTCTCTTCCGATAATAAAACAATGGAGATAAGAAAACTGGGGAGCTTGCTGGTTTCTCAGGAATTTCTGCACAAGAAGAGGCAAGACCAGATCTGGACCCTGGCTTGTTTCCATGTTATGGTTTTATCTAAAATGTCTCCCCCAAAACTCATGCATTATGAGGTGGGACATTTGTGAAAGTGACAGAATGCAAATGACTGACCTCATCCACAGGTGAGGCCCTCAGTGAGTTTGCAGAACTTCAGAGGTGGGGTCAAGCAGGGCGGAGGCTTTGGAGACCCCAAAGTGTGGGCCTTCCCAGCCCTGTCCTCTGCCCTTGTCACTCCCCTGTGCTGGTTTTTTCTGGCTGTCTCTGCTCCCTGAAGTGAACAGATTTCCTCCGCCGTGATGTCTCTGTCTTGGCACCAGCCAGCCATGGACTTAATCCTCTGAAAACATGAGCTGAGTAAGCTTTTCCTCCTCTAGGTTGTTTGTCACGTATCTGTCCCAGTAGTGGAAATGTGGCTGCCAGGATATCTTTATAAAAGCCTGGGAGGACAGCAGCTATCGTTACCACAGAATAAGGGGTTGACTTTAGGGAGGAGGCCACACACGGTATGACAGACGTCACTGGAGCCTGCCAGGGACAATCTCAGCTGGGTTTCCCAGGAAAGGCATCTCGAAGGAAGCAACACCAAAGCTGAAGCCAAAATGAGAAGTCGGGCAGGGCGCTGCGGGACGTGGCGTGAAGACCCCAGAGACAGGCCCTGAGGGACAGAAAGCGCACGCAGAGTACTGAGAATAGCACACGGCTCAGTCACAGCTGCAGCTGCCGTTTCTGTCCTCACCACTCAGCTGCACATCTGGCTGCTGCTCCCCAAAGCTGAGAGTCTGACAGGAGGGGACACTGAGGCAGGGAGGAGCTGGTGCTCGAGGCCGAGGGGGAGAGGAGTGGCTGGGGCTGGCTCTGGGCCTGGCCTCGGTGTGTGGAGTCACCCTGAGCAGGTCCTCGCTGAGTGCTGACAAGGAAGCCCAGGGACCCCCCTCTCCTGTGGGGTGACGGGGGTCAGAGAAGATGCCCGGCAGGGAGGGGGCATCCTGAGAGGCCCAGGCACAGCCATGACGGGGCAGTGACGGGAAGGGGAGCCCGAGGCACACAAGGGACTGCAGCCCCACTGCTCGGCAGTGCCACCCCCTGCAGCTGTCTCCACCCCAGGTGGGCCCCCTGGTCCCAGTACTCTGCTTTCTACCTCTGACTGCCATCACTCAGGTTCCTCACATGCTCGGTGCACACAGTATTTGTATTTTTGTGACTTTCTGTTTTTCGTTTAGCGCACCGGCCCCAGGTTCAAACACACAGTAGCAGAGGTGGGAATTCCTGTCCTCTGTGCTGGATCACTTTCCACTGACGGGACAGCAGTGTTTGTGCATCACCCATGCACAGAGGGACGTGGGGCAGCTTCTGCCTCCCGGCTGTGGTATCCGAGGCTGCTGTGGACATGGGGGTCTCGGTTCTTTGGGGCACATACCTGGTGGGGCATGGCTGGATCCCAGTCCGGTCTGTTTTGCAGTTGCTGTGCCCCAGAAGAGTGCTTGACATACAGGACCATGCCTAGGAAAGGGTCCGCAGGGCAACCAAGAGCTCTCGTCGGAGGCAGGAACCTCGGAGACATCTGCTCGGTCACAGGACAGGGATGGGCGCACGGATTCGGATGGAAGCAGGCACTGTGGTGGGGAGCAGCGGTTTCACCTGCGGAGGGAAGCCTGGGAGAATACACTGGGAGGAGAAAGCAAGGGGACCCCACCCCCATACTGACGGGCAGGAGGGTGGGGCAGGCAAGGAGTGGCTGGGCAGCCCCGGATGGGAGGACTTGTGACACGGAGGTGGCTCACAGGGACACCTGCGTCCCACAAGCAGGTGTAAGGACTGTCATCGCGGTCCCTGGGAGAGACCCCCGCTGCCTGGCTGGCTCTTGGAGGCATGGTTAGCAGAGCAAGTCCATGTCGGATGGCTCAAGCCCTGAGGGGAAGTGACTGTTTGCTGGCAAAAGTGCCTTCGCCGAGGTGAGCCGCCACTGACCGCTGAACGGACTAAAACCGATTCTAACGGTGCTTGTTTCCCTGGCTGCAAACCAGTGCAGCCTTTCCAAGGCTCCTGGGGACTTTCTTGTTCAGGACTTCTCTGTCAGCTATGGCTCCACTAGACGGTCAGCTCCGGGAAACGATGTGGTCTAACTGCCCATCTAAATGCTTTCCGGTGTGGAGAGCAGGCCTGGCTGATGGCTGGCGCCCCATCTGAGGTGGAATTGTTGCTGTTTCCGAGTCAGCCTGCACTCCCGGGTGCTGTCCTCCAGGTTCTTGAAGAAAGGCTGGGTCAAAGGATGTGCACATTTCCAGCTTCTGTGTTTAGGCCAGGCCTTGAGCTCTCGCAACTGTAGGAGCCAGGTCTACTGTTTATCTAAGCTGAGGTCCCTGCAGCAGAGAGCTCAGCCTCAGCCTGCAGCAGAGAAGGGAAAGTGAGGGAGAAGAGCATGCAGGCCTTGCGCCTGCTGGTCCTGCGGCCTGAGACAACGGGTACCTTTCAGGTGACCCTGGAGTCTTCCACTGAGACCCAAATCTGCACCCACCCCAGGGGAGTCTGGTGGGAGCAGGAGGTGCCTCACACTGCCAGAGACCAGGCGGAAGTGCCACAGCCTGTGCGAGCCAAGGCTTCTAAGTGTGGGTGTGGGCCCATCTCCCCACTTCCTGACCTCGGGCAAATGCCTCTGGCGACCCAGAACCACGGCAGGGAGAAACCATGGGAGATGTTGTTCTAGGGTGGACAAGCGGAGCACAGGACCATGACACTTTGGCGGCATTCCAAGCCACACCACCGAGTGGAATCCTCTCTCCATCTTCGTCCTGAGCTCCTCACCTCGCCAGGTGTGAGGTTCCTAGATGGGTGGTGTGTGTGGCTGTTCCCACAAGAAAGCTGCTTAGAACTGGGAAAGATGGCCTGGAACAGAACTGGGTTAGATCTCGGCCAGAAAGTGTATATCTCTCACACCCTGGGGCGATGCATTTCTTGGGGATCCAATCCAGGAAGAAAAATAATGTGCTATTCCCTCCTGTGTCCCCTGCCTGGTGACCATAGGAGGAAGAGTCTGATTCTACCCTGTGAACTGAATTCCAAAGCATACCCCCAGTCTGCCTGGAACATGACATGAAGGTTTTCACTGTGATTTCTGGCCTTGTTGTGTCTATTGTAGGGACAGGCTGCAGATCTAGGTGTTCCTGGGGGGAATGACAGTGAGAGAAAGAGAAAATAAAGAAGATACAAATCTGGGGTCAGGTGAAGCCCTCTCTCCTGATGGGAGGGAAGGAACTGCTCAACTGCTGCAGCACCTTTATAGATACACTCAGGAGGAGGATGTCAGTTTCAACCCAGCTTCCTAGAAACTTGTTTTCCCAGCAGGCCTGGGCCCCCTGCCTTCTTGGAGCCTGAACGTCTTGTTTACCTGACTTGCTTTGGGCTCTCTGTGTTTTCAGGGCTGGCCTTGCTTTAGCCCCACACATGCAATCAGTCTCCAGCCTCCACAGCTCCCTGCAGCTGCTATCAAGGTACACACAGCCTAACGCCTACATTCACAGCGGCAGGCGTGAGCTGCCTGTGCAGTGCTAAGGATGTCATCATTTGGAAGGTGACCCAGGGGCCTCAGGTGCTCATCAGGCCGATGACCTCTCTGCGCCTTCTACCAGACCCAGCAGCCCTGCTTCTCGTGAGCCTTTGTGAGCACCTGGGACCACAGCAAGTGGATCTCAGGGGTCATGTGGAGAACCGGACAGAGTCTGACTTCAGACAGGGCCTGGGGGAGGAGCTCAAGGGCACCAGTGAAGAGGGGTAGATGTGGTGGCTGAACCCGTGTGGAGACCGAGCCACTTCCCCCATCCTGGGAACACTGAGACGAGTGGGGCGGAAGCTGCTCCAGGAGGCAGCACCACGGGGCTCGCTAGGGGTAGAGGCTGCGGTGAGGCCGGTACCGTCTCTGCCTGGGGCAAGTGTGGTTAACATTACGTGGATGTCGGGGATCTGTGAGGCCAGGATCTGAAGGAGCCGAACCCAAGTGTGTGCCCCTCTGCGAGGAAAGAGGATTACTGACAGCAGGGCTGGCCACACAGTTCACAAAACCAAAATAGTTCAAAAGGCAGGGCGGAAACGGCACAAAATCCTAAGATATGAGGCAGCTTTCTCTCTCCAGCCGTGTGGCTGGTGATCTGCTCTGACATTTTTGCTTTGATAATCCTGCAGGCTAGCAGAGCCCTGGGGCCAGAGCAGGCTTGCAGAGCCCACCCGAGAAGCCTCAGAAGCCTCATCAAGGAAGGGAAGTGAGTCTCCTCCGACTCCGCACCGCACCCCTGGCTGTTATGGTAACACCAGCTGGCAGGCAGGCGACCCAGACCTGGCCTCTCTTGGCAGGGCAGAGTACTGTCCAGATCCAGGGCAGGTGAAAGAAAGAGCCCCTCCTCCACCTGCACACTGCCTCCTCTTCTGTCTGAGCAATTATACCCCCTCACTGACTTTCAGTTATAAAGGCATAATTTTGTGCCAAAAAATCTATAGAAGATAATAAACACTGATTATACTGCTGTGTTAGTTTCCTGTTGGGACAGTTGAGACCACACCAACCTACGGTTTCCACATGGTTGACGCAAGTGTCGATAGAGCATAGGACGTAACGGTTTGGGATAACGCACAGCAGGAGGTGAGCACCACGATCACTGCCCCAGTGCACCACCACGTGTGTGTGCACACGCCGAGAACGTTTGAGACCCTCTCTCTTCACAGATTCCAAGTATATAGCACACCATGACACCCTCATTTAAATAGTTTTTATTATAAAGACAACCCTCATTTCTGTCAGGGGGAAGTTTTGAGATTTTTTGAGACAGGGGTTTACTATATAGTCCAGACTGGCCTCGAACTTACTATGTAGCATAAGCTGGGCTCCAACTTGTGATCTTCCTGCCTCAGCCTCCTGAGTGCTGGGACTGTAGATGAGTGCCACCACATCCAGCATGGCTGCCTTTTTTTTTGCTTTGTTTGTTTTTTCCTTTTTGAGCCGAGGTCTTGCTCTGTAGTTAATTCACTAGGTAGCCCAGGCTAGCTTTAAACTCAAGGCAGGAAGGTGGCAAATCTGGCTTCTGACCCATGATGGAGCGTAGTGACATGTGTTTGGATCCAAGGCTCCTAAACCAGTCACCAAGGGCCTGAACAGACTGGAGCGTCCAGGCTCGGGTGTGATGCTGGCACATTTCCCACAGCAAAGACAGGCTCTGTGGTAAGAATCACAGGGAAGGAGCGCTGGACAGACGAGCTGCAGAGGTCTGCAGTAACAGAAATTATGTCTGTGAGTGTTAAGGAGGCCACCATTGGCATTTTTGTTTACTCGGGCCAATAAATTCTCCTTTTGAAAGTCAATTTAAAGGTAACACTTCATTTAAACATCGTTTTCCACCAAAATCTAAGTCCATGAGAACAGACATCCTGTGTTTTGTCCACTGCTCAAATCCCCTTGCCCCAAACAAAGTATCTGGAGTGTCAGTAGCTGTTGTCTTTGTGGTTATCTGTTTAGGGTCTTTAACTCTCTTGCTTTATTCCCTAGTACGTGGGAAAGATGGTGATTCCAGTGCCACTAGTGTCATTCCCACTGCAGCAGAGCTTTCTTTAACTCACTCCTCTCTCCCCCAGCTCCCGATAGACAGCTTATGCATAATGGCTTCTCAGAATACACAGAAGGGTAAGGAAGAAGTGTCCTCCCTGCTGTACTAAGAGGAGCAAGAGGGTAAATATGACTTCTGTTTTGATAGCAGTGATATCTTCAGGATCTACAGAGAGTAACACCTTCAATCCCCGTTGGTTTTAGAAATAGACTAAACAAACAGCTGGGAAGGGTGTGTAGGTTAACGTCACTAGTACTGGTAGGCACTTCAGAAACAAAAACCTATAACTTCACAGTGTCTGCAGAAGATCACGTAACCAACTTCCATTCTTCCGCAGAGGCCCTACCCACCAAGAGATTTCAACGAGCAAAACTATCCTTAGTCTCCTATTATTTTGTCATGAAATTTTATCTTTTTTCCATAAAAAAAATTATTGCATAAACCACGAATAAAGGAATGGTGGACTTTCAGGCTCCCTCCACCCCCAGCTTTAGCTAGCCTGACGTCAATTGTTCTGGTTTTTTCCCCTTCGAAGCTTAGTTCTTGTTAGCTAGACTGAGGCTCAGTCTGTTACCATGGAAACTGCAGCTGGATTAGCAAAGAGAGAGGCCAAGGAATAGGCAAAAACTGCAGTTTTCCAGCTCTGACTGCACACCATGGAATCTAGATCTCCGATCAGCACAGTTCTCAATAAATGTTCTGGGCATGAGTCAATACATGTAAGATGAGAATTAATAGTCGTGCTGCTGTGTAGGAGGTTTCAATTAAGGTGACCTAAATGCAATACTTAGCACAGCTCCGTAAGTTCCACGCTCTTCTGACCTTTCTAATTGTTCGGTGAAACTTATTTATAAATGCCAGGTGCTACTATTTCCCCCTCCTCCAGTGTTTTTTCTAGGAGGAACCAAATCATCTTTCCACCTCACCTTAATGCTTGCCTTCTCCCGAAAGTGCCAGACAAAATGTAGGACAGCTAGTACAGCCAAACGCAGCATGCTTATGCAGAGCAAAAGATGTTCATCTGAAATTCAGTTTAATTGGGTTGGCCTAGAGTTTCAGGTCTGGCAGACTGATCTCACTAGGCTTGCAAGAAGAGTTGGTTTTGTCAGTTAGTCTGTCAGAGGATTCACTTAACTCTGCACACAGTATCTCCTTTTGAAAGATTCACTCATTCATGCAGTCATTTCTCACTTGAGAAAATATTCATGGAGCCGGTTCCTGTTCCATATGAAGCAGATACTGAACTGACAGGTACCATTCTACATAGAATCGTGTATCTTTCTTTCTTCTCCCACATGATTACATTGAATTCCCCAACTGAATTTTTTATTTTTATTGTTTTTTTTTGGTTTTGTTTTTTGTATTGGGGATCGAACTTACAACCTTGCACCTGCCAGGCAGGCATTTATACCACTAAGCTAAATCCCCAGGCTGAAATTTGTTTTAAAAGGATTAGCTCACTGCTTTGGATCCAAACACGTGTCACTATGCTCCAGAAGCCAGATCTGCCACCTCCCTACCTGCTCTCCATCTGCTTCCAGACCCTGAGCGCAGGGCCTGGGCCTCTGCATTGCCAGATTCTGGGCAAACTTCGCCTAAGCTTGGGCTGCCATGGAGAGGCGGGGCGCATGCTCAGGGTGCCCGTCGCCGTCGGGGGAGTGATGGGCAGTACGTGCGGGCCTTCTCAAAGTCTGATGTTGCTGGGTTAGGGCTTCGGATGCTTTCAGGACCCTGTTTTTGCCTGTACGTGGCTGTATGTGGGTGTCAAGGAATCTGCTGGCCACTCCACAGCCCCTATCCTTTGAACCAGACAGCACCAAAGGCTTCCAGAAGCTTTGTTTTTTGTGGGTTTTTGTTGTTTTGTTTTGTACTTGGGATTGGACACAGGGTCTTTGTGCTGAACTACATCCCCAGCCATTTTAAAAAAATGTTTTATTTTTAAATTTTAAACATTTTTAAATGTTTTTAATTTTTTTTATTTTTAAAGTAGGAAAAGACCACAGAACAAGATGGAACAAAGCCAACTGAGGCTGTGCAGTGAAACTGGTACAGAACTTCACAGCAGGTTACCGGGATAACAGTCATAGGTACCATAGTATATCTCATTTTCTTCACAATAGTTGTTCTTTCAATCAGGTACAGCAAAATCAAAGGAGATACAGAACATTATAGAACTTATCAAAACAGAATATTGAATAGTGCAATGCCATTAATCAGAACAAAGCAAAACAGCGATAAAATATTTGCCTTCAAAGAGATGGTAGAAGGAAATCTCCCTTATTTACTATATTGCACATAGTCAGCCTCGCAAGAGATGCTCAGATCTCTGGCTCCCACTTGCTAATGGCAGGGGTGGGGAGGTGGATATGGATGTTTGAATCTCAGCCCGTGTGCCAGTAGGCTCTAGGCTCACCGCCGCTTACCAGGGCAGCGAGCTGGCTGTTTAGTTTCCAAGCACCCTAAGTTCCAACATGACAAGGATCTCAGGAGATGCTGATGGTTCTCACTCTGGGGTGGCCATGGCTTGCCAGGGTCACACCCGCTTACCAGGGCAATGAGCTGGCTGCTTACTTTCCCAGCACCCTCAAAAATGTTTTATTTTGAGACAGAATTTTACAAGGTTGCTAAGTTGCTGGAATTTGGGAATCCTTCTGCCTTAGCCTCCTAGAATGCTGAAATTACAGGTGTGTGCCATGCAGCTGGCTCCAGGATTTTTAAAAGAGCCTTCTAGAGACAGCAGAAAGACAGCCTTGGACCATTTCCTATCTGCCAGTCACCTTTTCTGTACTGGTATCTCCACTGAGCTGGGTATTTCCAAGTTTTGGCACTGACTACAGAAAAGCCCGTGAGTTGCCTAACAGTGGGCCTAAGAATAGATTGGTGAGGTCTCTTTTCTTTGAAACAGCTTTGTTGAGGTGTAGTTTATGTCAAAAGACACCCAGCGTACTCAGTGATATTTTAGTGAATTTATGGAGTTGTGCAGGCATTGCCAGAATCAATTTTTCACAATATATTTTAATAGTGGCTATTAATTTTACAAAGCACTGAGTTTCAATGTGATTCTTCATGCATATGTAATAGAATATTTTGGTCACATCTCTTTCCCCTGTTACCCTCCCACAGTTAACTTCTAGAATATTACCACTGCACTGTCTCCCCAAATACTTGGTCAAAGTTAGTTTATGGCACATAATTATTTGCTTACTAGGAGTTGGTTGGAAATTTATAACTTCCACCAAGATTATTTTGATAGTCTCGATGTTTTATGTTTTTTTCAGGAAACTATGCATTTCCTTAATATTTGCAGATGTATTAGATTTATATTGTAGGTGTTGAGTGTAGAGACAGAAACAAGTTAGAGACTTGAGTTTCTACCAGGTGGAGAGGCGCTGAAGGATTTGCTGAACTTCCTGGGGCCTTGTTAGGTCCACAGCATTGGATCACAGTGATGTCCTATCTTCCTTCCCTGGTTGTCAGGTGGGTTAGGTAGGAATCTCACTGAAGCCCTTTTCCCATCCTTGCAGTCTGGAAACCTTATATATATTTTTTTCTTTTTTTTTTTTTCGGTGCCGGGGATTGAACTCATGATTGCACGCTTGCCAGGCAGGCGCTTATGCCACTGAGCTAAATCCCCAGCCCAAAATCTTATATTTGTAATCTCATGGAAATGTTATTGGAATCCTGGTGAGTTAATTCTTCCCCATCCCCTATGCACCCCATGGTGAGAACAAAGACACTGAGACATATTTACAGTTACAGGCAGCCAAGGGGTCTTGAGTTTGGTCCAGACGAGGATTCACAGAACAAAGACATCAAACCGGGGCCTATGCCAGAATTTCTTAATTTGTGAGGAGGGGAGTGGCTGGAGGATGAGTGATGGTGAGAAAGGTGCAAATTACAAGAACTGTGAGCGGAGCTAGCTAGGAGGCCAGAAGGCACCACTGCAACATGCAGAAAGACAATCTGCCTAACACAGTTGAGGGGCTGGTGCTTCACTTCTGATGGGCAAACTTGTATTGCCCTGGGAAGTCAGAGCCTCATATCTAGAGGCTTGAACCCAGGAACCCAGCTGACGTTCTGGAGAAATGGCTCTGCCATCCCACTGGGCTCAACCGTTTAGTGGAAGACCCTGATCCTAGGCTGGCTGCAGAGATTACACATCAGCACCTCAGCTGGCCCTATTTACACTGCTTAGTGTCAGGTAAAGGAAAGGAAATGGCTCGGCCAGTTCTGTGCAATTAGTATGTGGGGACGGGGCCGGGTTTAGCTAAAGTGGAGGGGATCGTTGTGCATTGAAGGAGAGCCATCCACATAGTCTTCTGCAGAATCTTCTCACAGCACCTGGCTGCACGGGGAATGTCCCATAGCTATCAGCTGCTCCTCTCATCAGTTAGAACAGCTTGAGGATGGTGACCCTCTGTGACCCAGTGAATTCCAGTGACTGGGAAGCCTTCCATGGTCCTCCAGGCCTAGGTGTGCTTGGGAAACACAGACATTATCTGCTCCTGGAATGCTGGAAGGAAGTCTCTGCTTCTACTCAGTCGCCCTGTAAAGCCATGCTTTCACCACCTTCTGGGAGCTGCTTTTGGGAGTGCTCCTCCCCCATTACACTAGGAGTTTTAAACTTAATACCAAAGAATGGGGGTTGACAAGCCTTTTCTGTGGAAGGCCAAATAGCAAATGCTTTAGGTTTTGTGGGATAGAAGGCATCTGTTGGAATTTCTCAACTCTGCCCTTGTGTTACAGGCAGCTGAGTTAGACAGAAATATTCTAGGCAGACAGGGCTGGGCCCTCGAAGGAACCAGTGCAGAAGGCCAGATGCCTCGCAACTGTGGGGGAGATAGACACCTCCGCTGTCAGACAGGCCCTAAGACAGAAGATCAAACAAATACATCCACATACTTCCTAAGGATAAACATTAAGAATTGATGTTCTGAGTAGGTCTCTATCAACCTAAGGAATCCAGGAATCACCATCCCAACCTCCTACAAGAAGAGTCACTGCTCTTTAAGCATGCCCGCTTGCTACGTGACTCACCTCCCCATTCGTCCCTGATTCAATCAATTTTACCTGAATAATTAATCTTATTTGTTGACCATGGTCATCCCACCTCATGCCCACCTTGTGAGTTCCCATGTTTTCCCCACCTTAAAACTTACTTTGTGATTTTGCTCTAGAAAAGTCCCTAGAAAAGACAGAGTCGTTGGCAACCCACTCGGGACCCCTTCTGCCTCTTCCTTGGACAGAAGCTTTCTTTTTTTCAATAAATTCTGCGCTTAGCCTCTGTTGTTCCTAAAATTCATTCCTCGATATTAGAAAAGCCAGGCTGGTACCGGGCATCCAGCAGGCTGGGGGTTTCTTCTCCTCTGTCACTTGTGGTAGGAAAGCAGCTGCAGACACTGAGTAAAAGGCGAGAGTTTAGGACCAGCCAGAATTGCAGAGCAATACCCTGCTTCAAAAACCAAACCCCAAACAAACACCCCAACAAGCCATTGTATACACCAGTGAATACTGAATTTTGGAATTCACTTGATTTTCTTTATTTTTTTGAGACAGGGTTTCACGATGTAGTTCAGGCTGACCTTGAACTCACTGTGCAGCCCAGGCTGGCCTCAAACTCAGTATCCTCCTGTCTCAAACTCCCAAGTGCTGGGGTTACAGGTGTGCACTACCACATCTGACTTGATTCTTTTCATGTCATGAAATAATAGTCTTTTGATTTTTTTCAACCACTTAATCATTTTTGATTCAGCCAATTTGTGTGTGGGCTCTGTACAGACAGTGGGCTTCCTTTGACCTCTAGGCTGTAGCCTCTGTCGTGTGGAGCCCAGAATACATGGGTTGAAAGCTGGGCCTTGCTCTGTAGGACTCAGGTACATCTGAGCAAGTCACGCATCCCTCTGGCCCCTGTTCTCCATATTGCAGAGAGACGGACAGGCAGACAGTAAGTGCACCCTCCTCTGCAGCTCTAGGCCGAGGGAATACAGGTGAAGGGCTTGTGTGACGTTGGGAGGCCGTGAGTCCCACATCAGCCACAGTAGGCGACCTTCTCTTTGGAGAGCCCGGCACACAGGACAAATGGGAAAGAGGAGGCAGCTGGTGTGGGTTCTAGTCCTGGCTGCTAACGAGCCATAGGACTCTCAGTCAGTTACCCAGCCTCTCTCCCTCTGTAAAATCGGGATGGTTAATAATAGTACCACCCTGGACAGTTGTCACCAAGGTTCCGTGAGACAACACTGAGAGTCCTTACCAGCATCCCTAGCACATGGTCTATAAATTGTTAATTTATATTAGCATATTTCAAAGTGGGGTGTATGGGGGAATCCAGGTTCTGTGTTGTTAAAATGCCTCTTTTCCCTGAAGTGGCACAATTGATGAAGCAGAAGGATCGTTTGTTCCTGGGAAGTATGAAGAAAACGGTTGATTAGCGGCAAGGGCCAAGAGCAGGCTTTTGAGGAAAGCGGGCCTTGACATTCATCAGATGTTTATCATCTGCCTTCCTCTCAGGAATGCGCCACTGCATGACAGCGTTCAGATTTAACAGCCTGGAAGCCTGGCCGAGAGCTTGGCAGCTGACCCCGCTGGTTTGATTCCTGGACCCACTGCCTGCCCGGGCTGCAGCCTGGGGAGAGACCCACACTGCTGATGGTCTTGTCTCCTATCTGAAACCTGGACGGTGGCAGGGTCTGCCCAGAGGAGCTGAGGGAAGGTGAAACCTACCAGGAACTTGCCAGGTGCTGGCCTCCTCCCTGGGCGAGTCTAACAAGGGATCCTTGCTATGCGCATCACCCTTCAGCAAACTCTGAGTCAGGCCTATTTGAGCCGAAAGACATTTGCTGGATTCTTAGACATGTTTCCCTTGTATTTTAGGTTTAAGTTGCTCCATAGTCTTGCAGGAGGTACTTGCGCCCAGGAGGCTGCCTTCGTGGACCTGCTAGTTATTAGTTTAGGTTTCCTCCAAAGACATTGAGGGGAGATTTTGTGAAGATTTTCTGTCTGTTTACTGGGAATATTTGGGAGGCGATAAGCAGCAGAGGCAGAGACCCAGATTTTCTCCTGTTTTCTCAACTAATTAGATTGCGACTTTGAGTGGGTACTGTCATCTTTGAGCTACCGATTTCTCATCTATAAAACAAATTATTAGTTTGAGTTTCATTAAGGCTGTTGGGCAGATGCATCCAGATATGTAAAGGTGTGATAAAACAGTATGGTATGTGTTTTAATAAAACAATTATCATAGTAAAAGTTACAGTCCATGAATCCCCCTCAGAATCCTCTCCCTTGCTTTGGATACACTTCTCCCATTGTTCTTGCAACTTTCCGAAGCGGCTCCGAAGTCCTCTTTCATGCGCGTCTTCAACTGTGCTGTCCAGGCTGCACTGTGTCCTGAATCGAAGCCAGAGGTTCCCTTCTGGGGTCCTTTTCACTCTGGGAAGGAGCCAGAAGTCACCTGCTGCCTGATCCAGACAATGAGGAGGACGGGGACCCGGAGGCAGGTTTTCACAAGCTTTCCTGTCCACCAGATGGCACTTGGCAGTATCAGTCAACATATTTCTGATCAGACTTCCTAAAGACCCTCAGCAAAGTGGACTTCCAGAACTGTTTCAGAAAGCGGCAAGGACAACGGGATAAGTGTGTTTGAAGTGTGTGTGTATGGGGGGATTTCGAGAGGGAATTTATGTCTTTTATTTAATACATTAAAAAAATTCCACATAGTTTTCAATTACTCCTTGTATATTATTAATAATTCTTTTAATTTCTAAGATGTAAGTCATGTGCCTTGCAATTCAGTGGTGTTTAGCACATTCCCAGAACTGCACAGCCCGCACTGGAATCAATATTAGAACTTTCTTTTTCCTTTGAGAAGGAGCCCTCACTGTGCCCTCCCCCTTCCGTAACCCTCGGCTCTTAATAAATCTACTTTGTGTAAATAGCTCTGCCTGCTCTGGACATTTGACATGCATGGAATCCCACAGACCAGTTTTGGCACAATGCGTTCTAAGGTCCTCCAGGTTGTGGTATGTGTCAGTGCTTCACTTTCTATTGCCAGGTAATATTCTGTCACAGTGTTTTGTTTACCTGTCCTTCAGCTAGTAAGAGTACCGCTGCTGTAACGTCCATATGTTTGGTAGACTTGTTTCCTTTTCACCTACAGGCAGGATTCAGGGTCGTGGTGTCATTCTGTACTTAACCTTTTTTGAAAAACTACAAGGCTGATTTTCAAGTGGCACCGAGATCTTTTGTAAAGCAATCCAGGACCTTGCACACAGCCAGTGCCCAGTACAAGATATTTGCTCTGGTAACATCTTCATTATAAGAAATACATGCTTGGAAACCACTCTTGTAATACAGCAATGTATTAGGGAGCCGTCTGTCTTTTTTTAGTGTCCTGGGATGTTTTGTATATCCTCAGATTTGTTTGTTCTGGGGACATTTGAAGGACACAAACTGAAGTTTCAAGCAGCTTCCTTTTCTCTAGAAGATGATGCCTTTCTGTAAGGTTTTCCAGTTAGCACGGAATTGTATGTTACAGTGATCGAGAAGTCTGGATTTTGGAGTCACTTACTTGGCTTGTGGCTTTACTTGAGATTTGGTTTCCTTCTGTTCAAAGTAGATGTCTTCTCTCATAGTGGTCTCTGCTTATCTTACTCTTGTAGTAATCATTTGCTGTTGTTCTTTTATTATTATTACTATTATTAGTCTTTTTGAGAAAGGGTTTCATTGTGCAGTTCGGGCTGGACTTGAACTTACTTTGTAGACCAGGCTGGTCTTGAACTCATAATGATCCTCCTGCCTCAGTCTCCCAAGTGCTGGGACATTGTTCTTTTAATGTTTGAATTTAGTCACAGCTTTTGTGAAGAATTGGTCGCCTTGAGTATGACTGTTTCATTTGATATTGTCATGAAACTTGTTGAGAGGGGTAAAAAAATTTTCCTTTAAGGAAAATTGGTTATATTTGCATTATTAAGGAACTATATACAAGTTTGTATATGAATGTATTTGTCAGTCTAGCACTGAACTTATGTGTGCACACAAGTCCTCAATACTGGAGGGTTGGTTTAATTATCTTGCAGATTAGTGTGTACCTTAATCTCATTTGCACTGTTCCAGTCAGCTCTGTGCAGAGTTCTCCTGGAGCTTCAGCAGAGGCTGCTCTGCTTGTTTCCACATCGGCATCTCAAACCTTACATGCATCAGAATGTGCCTAAGCTCTTCCCCAGCCCTGCGTTTTAGGTATTCAGTGTAACACTGTCATCCAGCCAGGGGTCCAAGCCAGAAATGTGGAATTAATTTCCAGTGCCCGCTTTCTTTACCATATATATACAAGATATCAGCAAGGTGAAATTAGAACTGGCTGAACTTCTGGTCCTGAAACATGCAGAGCAGGTTAACAGTTCGACCTGGTGAGGGAACTAGGTCTGGAAGCTCCGCGTGTGTCTGAAGGTCCCTGGCTCACCGTGTGGCACAGGGGCTCCCTAGGGCTGCCCAGGGCTCCTGCAAGGTCAGGGGGCGGGGCGAGCACAGACCACGCCCCCGGCCGTGCCCACGCACTGGCTCGCGGCCACGCCCACCTCCCAGGCTCGGCTGTCTTTCAGGCGCCCCACACAGCCCATGCCCTGGCCCTGAGTGTGTGTCTCAGCAGCAAGGCAGAGATTTCCTTAAAAAAAAAAAATACGAAATGGGAAGGGGAAGGGAGAGGGAAATGTTCCACGGGAAAAAAACTGAGAACCTTCACTTGGGAAGAAAGTTAAACAGAGGCAAGCGCGCGTTAAACATGACGTCATGCAGCCACGCCTGACGTCACTCAAGTCAAAGGGCTCCACGGTGAGACTTAAGATTAGCACTGAAAATCAGAGCCATTGTGATGCAAATCTCTCGGGAAGGTATAGTAGGTGCAGTTTAAAAGGGGAGCTATTTCAGAAACAGTACAGAGGATAACATGAAAAATATCAAAGAGAAATTTAGAGAAATAGAGGTTCAGCTAAGACAGACCACCTTACTCTAAGAGGCGGTACAGGACAGAAACGGAACAGTGGAAGAGCTGTATTTAAAGACTTTCTGGCCAAGCATTCTCCAGGACGGATGAAAGTCTTCCCGGGCCACAGAGTCCTAAGCAGGGTAAACAGCCACAGGTCATATCCGTGCTCAAAGCTGCCCTGGGAGAAACCTGCGCGAGGGAAGTGATTGCATTGAGAGCAGACCTCACCGGCAGGGTTAGAAGACGTGGAGTGATACCCTAAATACCTTCCAGATGGGGAGGTGAGCAGACGCCTTGCATTTGTGAGCTGGCTAAACTGTCCTACAGAATGTCTTACAAAGCATTTACAGGATTACATGTAGATAATTAGACAGGCCACTATGTACCCCTACTGAAAGGCTTACTTAGGAATTTATTGCCGTGAGAGAAATGAACCTGAAAAGGCTGGCTGTGGAAGCACATGCCTGTAATCCCAGCTACTCAGGCAGCTGAGGCAGGAGGATCTCAAGTTTTAGACCAGGCTGTGCAACGTAGCAAGGCCCTCTCTCAAAATAAACCACAGGGCTGGGGATGAAGCTTAGTGACAGAATGTTTCCCTAGAAAGAGCAAGGTCCTTTGTTTAACCCCCAGACATGTGTGTGGGCACACACACACACACACACACAGGCATACACACGAAACTGGAGGCTGGAGTGAGATTCAAGAAACTAGAATGAATGAATACATTAACACATTCTGAAAATATCATTGAGTGCATAATTCATCACTGACTATAAAAATGGATTTTAGGGTTTGTTTTAAAATATTTTTATTACGCATTTTTGTTGCCATACATAATGATCCCATTTATCACTGGCGTCAACACACATGTACCACACTTCCTGTCTGTGCTGACACCCCTCCCTGCTCTCTCCTACTCCTAACCCCTTCCCATTTGAAAAAGCTCTATTTCCAGTTTTTCTTCAGTTCTTTTTTCAATCCTTTTCCTTTTCTTTTCTCCCCTGTTTTTAAAAGTTATAAGTAAAATTCTAGATACCACTAAGGCACTTGAGAATGAGACCTTCAGTGCCTGGCTAAGATGTTCCAGGATCTTCGCTTTCATACTTCATAGTCTTGTTTTAAAACCATGTTTGTCTGTAAATTAAGAATTTGAAGACAGACAAAAAGGTAAGTATAATTATATTATATATAATTATATATTAAGTATAATTATATTTCAATAATTGGAACCTTCTAAATAAGAAAAAAAGAATAAAGAAAATTTTATTGGTTTAGTAGAAAGTGAGTAGGAAAGAAGAAAATAAAAGAGAAAAGGAACATTAAATATATCAGTAATTACAAATATAAACAGATTAACTTCCTGTGCCAACAATAGAGGAAATCCAGATTTAATTGCACATACATATGTGGCTTTGAAATCTATAAAGCAGGAAAGTAAAAGCCTCAAGGAGCAGTGGGTAAAACCATATTTGTTCTGGGAAATTTACTGTAACTATTTAGAACAGATAGATCAAGCAAGTAAAAAGAGTAAGAATATTGAAAAATCCAAGCAAAATTAACAATCTTGACTCTACAGACAGATGTTAACTTATACATCTGACATTTGGAGAAAATGGAGAATATTCATTCTGCCCTAATTCATTGAACAATTAAAAATTGATCACATCCCAGGATAAATGGAGCTTTAGCAAAAATCAAATAAATATATAGATCATACTCTTTGAGTACAACCTACTAATTTAGAAATCTACATTCAAGGATAATTTTTAAAAAGAATTCAGGATCCTAAAGGCCACTAATGGAAACGAAGCACAGAACAGAATGAAACAGTACAGTGTATGGGATTCAGGAAGTGAGGAAAAGAAGCTCAAGAAAGTCAGAAAGAAATTAACTAAAACAGAAACAGGGACTGACCAACATGACTTTAAAAAGGTGACTTCAAAAATGTCTCAAAGTTGTAGCAAAACTGATGAAGTAAACAATGTCAGTAACAAAAATGATCATAATTCTCATTGGAGAAAAGATTACAAACCATTGTAGAGAATATAAGGAGTGAGAGACACCTCAAATCATTTTAGATGGCTGATGTGAGTTTGACATAAAAGCCAGGCAAAGATAGTATAATAAAAAATATGCACTTAGATGAAAAAACCAACGTAAAAGATAAGTCCGCTGAACACATCAGAGACCAGGGCTCCTTGTTGTCCTGGAGTTGGGCTTCGTGATGCAAACAAGCTTCAGTATCACGGAGAGTTCACCATGCTATCAGCTAGGATGAAATCACTGTTGAAAGAGAAGCCTAACCATAAAAGCATTTTAAAAACCAGAAGGAATTTCCTTAATCCCCATTAAGGAGGCACTATGAAAAAAAGTCCTATAATGAACTATTTTTTCCTTCTGTCCAGAGATACAAATTAATTAGTAGCAGCAGTAAACATTTTTACTTGACGGTGAGGATGAGTGTGTCTTCCCTGGTCCGAGTGACAGGCACCACCAGGATCCTGGTCAGTATAGCATGGTAACAAAATGGCCAGTGGAAGAGTCTGATGGTCAAGGAAAGTTTTAAAACTAAAAATGTTAAAATATTTAAAATGCAGGAAAATGGACAGATTATTAGAGCTGTTAGAACCAGCAAGTTCTTGGGATCAAAAATCATCTTATCAAAACAGCATTAGCGGCTAGTCTAAAAAACTCACAGCCCAAGTTACGTCACAAAAAATATCAGACAAACGCGAGCTGAAAAACATTCTACAGTACACTCCACTTGTGCCCCTCGGAACTGTCCATGCTGTGGGAAACAACGCCAAGAGGCTGTGAGGCCGGAGGAGACCCAGGAGACAGTTGATGAGTATGGAGTGTCATCCCCAACCGAGTCCAGAGCAAGGAGCAAGACATGAGTGCGCAGGTGGGAGCCATCCAAATAAAGTCTGTAGCTTGATAGTTCTGGGTCAGTAAGAATTCCAATGCTAACAGGAAGGGAAAGTGATTAAGGAATCTTTCTATTATCTTTGCAAATTTTGTCAGTCCCAAACTTTAAAAAGTCGATCAGAAATTAGGAGTGACACAATGGGGAGAAAGAGTTCCCTAAGTGAAACAGAAGCTGTACTGAGGAAAATTGCATCCCACTGTGGACACCTGCAGAATATGAACAGAAAGTGACCTAGACCGTGGGAGGAGAAGGTCTTGATACCATAATATCTGGTATTACAGCTCGAGGCCTGGGAGGAGGGAGAGGATGTGGTCCTTAGAATATTTTAAAACTAGCTCCAAAACCTTCAGCAGCTCCCAAACAAATATCCCTGTGGGATTCTGGGCACTTGCTGTGAAGCCCACTCCCCAGATCTCTGACCTTCAGTCTGGCTCCTGGGGAACTTGCTCAGCAAGCAGGGCTTTTATTAGCATTTTATGTTTACTGCTGGGTGCACAGACTGTCCAGGTTGGGGATTCTGAAACACACTCCAGGCCCAGCCCGCAGCTTGTTACTCTGGCAAGCATTCACTGCCCATTCCTTCTTACGTGTAAATTTAAGTTTTAGGTGTTAAAGTCTGTGTGCTCTAAGGCGAACTGCTTTTCAAAAATGAACTGTCTTACACATTTTTTTCCTTGAAAGTTAGAGTCGTGGCTCATTTTTCTTGGCCACATGAACGGCAGTGTGTGGCCTGACCACAGGGCAGTTCAGCTTTCTCCAGCCAAGTGCATTCTGGGTGGTGGAAAACGTGCTCGGTGAATACACCTGAACGGGTCCTCTGCATATCTCCGCTTTCTTTCTTTGCTTTTTAGTGCCTTGAGATCGGACTAGTTGGATCCCAGAGTACCCTACGAGGTTTTCATCATTCCTTGATTTTACTACCTGGGAAGACATAGAAATAGATGTTTGCCAGTTCCTTGTCTCTCGAGGTAACCACTGCACGACTGAAGAAGGGTCACCGCATGCGTGTCTGCGCCCTCCGGGCCCAGGTCGTTTCCCTGGCCGCCTGCCCGGTGGGGCTCCGGGAGCCTCGGTTTATCGGGGGACTGGGTTGAGCCTCTCATGCGCCCCTGGCGGCAGGGTCCGGCCGGCCGCGCTGCCCTTCTCTGGGTCCTTAATCAATCTATTTCTGCCCACTGGATTTGCCTTTCGCCCCTCATTTAGCGAAACGTGCTTGTCCTCCCGTGTTCTCGGCTCTCGCGATCGTCGCCGTCAGCGGCACCCTCGGCCCGGCCCCTAGCTTTTTTCTCCGGGGTCCGCAACGCGCCCCTGCCCCGCCCCCTCGGGCAGACCCGCTCACTGGGGCCTCACGGCTGCCGGGCGGCCTTGACGTAAACCCCGGCCTCCTCGCCACGCCGTCGCCACGGCAACCGAATCCTGATTGGCGCAGTGTGGGGCGGGGCAAGGGACCAGCGAGGGCGGCACGGCTGCTGATTGGCCGGCGCGGAAGCCCCGCCTCTGCAGAGGAGCTAGGGGGCAGCGCGGCTGCGGACGCCAAGAAGGACGGGGCTGGCGGCGGCGCGGACGACGGCGCTAGAGAAGAAGGAGGAAGAGAAGGAAGAGGAGGACGAAGAGGCGAGGAGGAGGAGGAGGACGACGACGCGGCGGCGGCGATGTTCCCGCGGGGTTGGTGGCGGTGCCTGGCGCCGGGCGCGTAGTGCGCTGCGGGGCGGCGGGCGCGGAGGTGAGCGGCGGGCGTCGGGTGCGAAGGCCCGGGGCGCGCCCTGCAGGCCGCTCGGCTCAGAGCCCGGGGCCTCCTGCGCGCCCCGGACGGTGGGGTGGCGAGGGCCACGGGGCCATATGTCCGGAGTGGGGGCACGGAACGTGCCGTTGAGCGGTCACCGGAATATCCGCGGCCTTTGGAATATCCGCGCGTTCGATGTAGTCGCCGTGGTCCGCGCCTCTCCGGCCTGCAGGCGGTGTTTGGGTGACTGCGCCGAGGCGGGAGCCGAGCCTGTCGGTGTTACGGTGTCCCGAGCGCTGTTGACCTCTCAGGCGGGCTGGGCCTACACTGCTGTCCGAGCCCCGGGATGGCCCGCGGGTCCCTCAGGCCCGGCTAGCACAGGACCCCTGTCTGTCGTGTCCATTCGCGTTCCACTCCGCGGTGACGGTCCTGTCGAGGGCAGTGCCACCTCCGTGCTCGTGTCTGCATCGAACCTGAGTTGGGCCCCAGTTGACTTGGGATTCTCTTCGCAGGGGTTTCAAAACCCACTTTCTGGGGGCCCCGGGAGACCCTGCTCGGACTCTGAAACTTTTGCCTCGAGGGGTTGCAGCTCAAGCCTCGAGTGCAGGCCGAAAAGCCAGAGCACTGCCGGGGGATGTACCAGCAGGAAGGTGAGACCTGGGAGGGCAGTGCCAGCAGGGCTGGCAGAGTGCCTGGGTTGCAGCCTCAGTACTTTTCTCATTGGTGAGACAGAATACGCATCAGCTAAAAGTAAAGAAGGAAAGGTTTATTTAGTTCACAGTTTGTAGAGGTTTCAGTCCACAGTTGCCTAGCTCCAAGGTAGGGTGGCATGCAGAGGGGCATTGTGGAGGGGAAAGAACTCATGGAGAGCAGAAGGCAGCAAAGCTGCGAGTAGCCATCCGTGACCCCTCTTTCTGTCCCTTATGTTTTATCCAGGCTGCCCACCCTTGAGGTGAGCAGTGCTCACACCCAGCCTGGGGTGGCTTCATCCTAGCATCACATCTTTAACCCAGGCATTACACTCTTAATCCCAGGATCGCACACCTTGGATCTAGGCACCTCTCAAAAGCACACCCTGTGACCACATGAGGCTTTGCGAGGGATGGCTGTTCTTTTCTTTCTTTCTCTCTTTCTCTCTTTCTCTTTTTCTTCCTTCTTCCTTCCTTTCCCTCGCCTCCCTCTCTAGTTTCTCTCCTGGGGGGACATCTAGATTCACTCCTTAACATGGGCATCCAGGCCATCAGTCTTAGTCACGGGGCAGGGGTTGAGGATCCTGAGCACTGTGGGATGTCTCTGTCTGTGGCCAGATGATCCCTGGGGGACAAACTTCACAGGCTGGGAATACTGCTGTAGTCTGCACAGCAAAGGACTCTGGAGGAGGGTGCCCACCTGGGAGAGAATCACATGACCCACAGGAAGTGAACCGTCTTTTGGCTGTTTTATGTGGCTCAAGACTGGATCTCACTCCATGGTCCAGCCTGGTTTTGAACTTGCTATATAGTCCACACTGTCCCTGTGGCAATCTTCCCAGGGCTGGGCTTGCAGGTGTGAACTTCCACGACCTGCTCTGGGCCATTCTTGTTGGGTGAGCAGAGTTGGCTTCAGCCAGGTCACCACCAAGCCTTCAAAAGGCAGGAGTAGCAGGAAGTCACTGAAGGGTTTGGGTCAGGATGAAGTCAGATCACACCACTGCCCAGGGGAGGACAGGGCTGGGGGAGCTGCTGTTGGAACGGATAAAGTATCCAGCTGGTATCTGCTGACCTCACAGACGACACCAGCAGTGACATGACCAGCGATGATGACATGAGTCCAAGCAGAGGAGAAACACCCCCACCTCAGTCAGTCTGCTCCAGCAGTGAGTAACCTGTCAGCCCCACCAGCACCCACCCACGAGGGGAGGGCATTTCCAGGTGCCCCTGGACTGGGCCCCTTTGGCAATGCTGCGCCAGCCTGCGTGCATGGCATAGCTCTACCTGAGAGGAGAGTAAATGCGACATTTTTATGTCAAAAGACACCAGTGGAAAGTGAAATTCAGGGCCTCAAGCCCTAGCATGTGTCCCATGAGGGGAGCAGTTCCTTCATTCTTCTTCCGTCCGAACTGCCTAGATGACCAGGACCAGGGTCAGAGCCAGGACTGGGCCGGGGAAGGCCGAAGTGGAGACGAGGAGCCTCAAGGCCATTGGTCATATCCCAGGAGTACTAGAAGTAGTAAGTTGTCTGCCAGCCTGTACCCGTGCACCTGTGCCCTGGACACCTGCATCCCATGCACCTGTGCCCTAGACACCTGCACCCCATGCACCTGCATCCTGTGCACCTGTGCACTGTACATCTATACCTCAGTCACTTGCACATACATGTTTTTCTGTGGGCTCAAGGCCTCAGCAGCCCCTGCCCCTCGGTTTGACTGTGTTCCAGTTCTTCCAGAGCTTGGGCCCAGCTCCTTCTCACCTTTACAGGAGGTCCACTTGTGCAGTATCTGTCATCTACCCTACTGTTTATTCAAGGTGTTTCTTATGCTAGTGCTTTTTTTTTTTTTTAAACTTGAAGTTCCCATATAAAAGACCATACCACTACAAAAATTTAAAACCTTGGACCAGGAATTCAGCTCAGTGGCGTAAGTGCCTGCCTGGCAAGTGTGAAGTCATGAGTTCAATCCCTGGTACAAAAAAAAAAAAAAAAAAAAAAACCAACCAAACCAAACCCCAAATTAAAACCTTCTGTGAAGTGCCACAGAGAGAATGTAACCATGAAATATGGTCACATTTTAACCATGCTGATCAGTTAGGAAAGGCTGTTGCCGTGAGGTGCAGGTGTGGGAAGCCAGGCCCCGGCTTCTCATGGATGGGAGGGGAATAAGAAGTGCTGTGTTGAGTGTGCTGTGTTGGTGTCCACCACTAGTGGTCACCTGTGTTCCTCTTGGACTTGGGGGCTGCTACAGTGGCCTAGGGAGCATTTCAGTAAGGACAGGAGAAGGCTCTGTGGCTTTGGCTGAGGAGCCTGAGGGGCTCGGGGTTGACAGCAAGGCTGGCAGGGCCCTTCGGGACTCACACTACAGCCACCACCTCCATTAACCTTGTGGTCAGGCCTGGGCCTCCCCGACGCCCCACAGGCATCGAGGAGCTGTGGATGCCCCTCCCAGTGCTCTCCTGCCCCATGACTGCTCCTTCCCAGGGCTGCTCCCACGGGATCCATCCCTTCCTGGGGTAGAAGACGAAGACACAAGCTTGGAGGTGGACAGAGACAACAGTGACAACAGCAGGAATGCCATGGACTGTGAGGCCCGGCCCCAGGTACAGCCCCCACCCTCAGCCCAGCCCTGTCACAGCAGCAATGCCTTCCTGTCCCCCAGCGTTGTGTCCATCTGTCCTGGGTCCTACCGGGGCCATGAGCTCCCATCCCTCCCAGGGGGAGCCCAGTGTGCCCCACAGGTAAGGAGCAGCTGTAGTCACTGCTGCCATCTCGGGTGTTGCCCACATAGTCAGGTCCTGGGTAGGTGAGATATGCTGGCCAGTCCCACAGGGAGGGGAGGCAGAGCCTGTGGCCATCTCTGGTCCTCAGGGCCAGGAGCCAGGGGAGCTGTGTGTCTCAGAGCAGATGGGCAGGGAGAGCGGGGCTCGAAACCTGGTTTGTCTTCTGCATAGTCCTCCACCCCAGGGAGAGGTGGCCACCCAGACAGTTCCCTGGAGTCGCTGCTCCCGCTCTGAGGATACGCAAGGGACACAGGAGGTTGGGGCAGAGGTCCGGGTTTAGTCGAGCAAACTGTCTTCGAGCCTAGCATGCATGTCAAGGACAGGCACGGGTGCTGGGGCCTGGGCATTGGGGAAGCACATGCAGAGGCCTAGGCGCAGCTGCAGAGTGGAAGCCAGGCAGCTGCACCCCTAGGAAGAGGCAGGTGGCAGCTGAGGCACAGGGGCCTGGGCAGGGTGGCCTGATCATCAGACTGTCGCCTTCAGTGTCTGAAGTGCCCATCCTTGGCTGAAGCTGTATACCACACCCTGCCCTGGGGAGGCCACAGATCTGGGAGCCACTGTCTCCTGCTGACGTGGCCTGGCTGGGAAGGGCACTGGCTGCCCTCAAATCCTGCCAATGCCATCTGTGCTCCTGGGCAGGCCTCTCCCCTGTACTGGACTGCAGCCTACCCACATGTGATGCTGTGGCTGAGGACACCTGCCAGGGGATGGGGACAGCCATGTGGGCGCTGCTGCTGCACCCAGAAACTCAAGTCCAAGTCAGGGCATCCTTGGTCCCTCAGGCACAGCGCAGTGCACAGCTGAGTGTGCATTTGTTTTATTTAGACTGACAGATGGCGAGAACAGTGTGAACAGCAACCTGTCCAGCGTGGTCCTCAGCTCTGCACCCAGGGACGCTGACCCATCCACCTCTTGTCCTCCCCAGGTCTCCACTCGGCTGCTCCCTGCCGGCCTCCAATTCTGAGCTCTGGTTCCCTCTGTGTTACCCCCATGCAGCCTTGGTGCCAGTGCGCATGCCCTTATTACTATGTGCGAACCCTGCCCTGCTGCCCCGAGAAGCCTGCTGGCCAGTGGCCACAGGGCACCAGCAGATCAGGTGTCGCGGGGCCACGCTTACAGTGCCTCCTGGGGTTTTGTTTATCCTCTTGGGATCTCTCAGGTGTGACCTAGACAGAGATTTGTTTCCGCATCTCTGCTTGCTTCCTCCCATGCTCCAGGGTTTCGTGCCTGCACCCCACAGGTACAGAGGGGGTCTGCATGGCCCTGTTGCCGTGTCCCTCGCCTTCCGAGTGGATGCACCTCACTCTGAAAACCCTGCCTCTTTTTCTTGCATTATGTTTTGCGTGTTGCTACACCATCTGTAGTCTTCCCAGCAGAGCTGCTGTAAAGTTAGTATCAAAAGTCTGTCTTTATGTAATTTGTCTTCTGCATAAACACAGGCCACGCTGTAGGAGCTCCTGCCCTGAGGTCTGGCAAGGCGCAGCTTGATGTGTGTCGCTTCCACAGCCAGGAGCCAGAGGTGTAGGAGCATCCTGTGTCCACAGCCGCATTGCAGCACCTTCCTGCCACACTGGGGCTCTCCAGCACCAGAGACCCCAACACCGCCCCCCCCCCGCCCCCACGGGCCTCAGTGCAGTCCTATACCCAGGGCTCATGCCCTGCCTCAGGGAAGCTCTAGCACAGCCCTCTGTGATTGGCAGACACCAGGCTCTCCTGAGCAGCATGGAGAAGGTTTAAATCCTGTTTTGGGGGAATATCTATTAGGATGGAAAAGGTAGCCGTAAAATAAAGGCCCACTGGTCTTGGCAGTTCCCCTGTTGTTTTGGAAGCCTGCACCAAGGAGCTCTCTGCATAGCCACGCTGGGCAGCAAGGGAATGGGGAAGGCAGTGTATGCACGCGTTCTGCCCAGGCAGGTGTCTGTGTGAACCTGTCCTTCCCGTTCCCTGAGGCTGTGTGTATGTGGGACGTGTGACCAGGCAGAGCTTTCCCGCCAGCCTGCAGGTACTGCAGTCTCAGCCCAGCAGCCCGCCCACCCAGGCCCTCTCTGTTCAGGCCCCGGCAGGCTCCCTCTCTGCGACGCCCACCCGTCCAGCCTTTGTTATCTGTGTCCAGGCTTACTCTTTATTGTTTTCTGATTGTTTCATCAGTCCTTTCCTGCCAACCAAATTCTAAGCTGCATGAGGTCAAGGAGTAGGCATCATGCATCTTTGGGATCTGACTCAAAGTGTAGCTCCAAGGTAGGTGCAGTGTAGGCTCCCAGTAACGCATAGCTTGGATCCCTCGGACCCAGGTACCATGAGCGTTTCCTGTGTAGCTTTCTCTCAAGCTCCCGTGTCACTGGCATTGTTTTCGGTGGACTGCTTTGGGGGGCAGACTCCATCGAGAGGTCTGTGTTTGCTGTTCTAGGATGAAGAGTCCTTCAAGAATGTCATGGGTTTCAAGTTCGACTGGAAACTGCAGAACCCAATCCAGGACAACATGGAGAACTATAGGAAGCTGCTGTCCCTTGGTAAGCGGTGGCTTTGCCTGGCCACCCATGAGTGAGTCTAGGTTAACAGAATCTGACTTTAACAGGCGGCTTTGAAGAAATTCAAGCAGGGGAATAAATGATGGATTTGCTTTTCAAACAAGTCTGTCTGGCTTTGGTCGAGGAACACATCATACAGGTGGGAAGGGCAGGGCTGGCTCTTGCCACAGGGTTCATACTTTGCCCAGAGTAGTGAAAGCAGACGTTGCAAGCACATGTGGACCTTGTATTCACGACTCGTGTGGACTCCCCGAAGGCCTTGGTCATTGTTGCTCATTGGCTGTGCAAGTCTGTGAGACTCATGCCTTCAGAGAGCTCTGGTATTTGGAGAGTAGTGTAGGGAGAGAGCATGAGAAGTTGGGGTTAAGACCACAGAGACCTTGAATTTACTTGTGAGAAAGTAAATTCATGAACATGTGGGTCTGAACAGATTTCTGGGTGTAGTCAAGAGAGTTAAAGAAAAGGCAGCTGAGAGTGGGTTAAAGGGAGAAAGGTAGGCCACAGACAGGAAACAAAAGGCACCCAGGGAATCGCAGAGAGGCCCGTGCTGTTCATGGCTCATAGGCAGGTGGAGGTCGGTTTCTGGGGATGGCTGTCCACCTCCAGTCTGGATGCGAGTTGCGATGTTGTTCTTGTGACCAGGGTTGCAGCTTGCTGAAGATGACCGCCAGTCCCATATGACACAGGGCTACTTGCTGAGGGCTGCCAGAGACGCCTACCCCAGCACCAGCCAAGGTGAGCACAGGCAGAGCGGCACGGAGCCGCTGACCCCTGGACCCACACAGAGAGGCCCCCTGCACCTTGTGCCCCCCTGCTGAGTCCCACCACCTCTGCATGAGTTTGGGGCTGGAAGGCTTCACCTTTGGGGTTTGTTTCCAGGTCTGCAAGCTGTGGCTGAAGCCCAAAATTCAGCCCAGCGGCAGGAGGTCTGTGAAGAGGAGCCTCCCCATGGGATGATCATGGAAGACGTTGTCAGGGACGTGTCCCGTGCCAAGGGGAGCTGCCGCTCTAAGGCCAGAAGAGCCAGGGGGTCCAGTGAGCAGCTGCAGAAGTTCCCCAGGAGGTTGGGTGACAACTGCAAGGACGCATCGTGCAGCAGGCGGGAGGCAGTGATCCAGGGGAGGGGTCATGAAGGGAGCCTGTGCAGGGGAGGCTTCCGCTTCACCTCAAGTCTTGTTCCCAGGAGGAGAGTGCTGGAAAGGAAGAGGCGCTGTCACCTGGACACTGACAGGCAGGACCCCGCCGACCACCACAGGGGCTGCACTGGGCAGAAGCCCATGGAGTGTGGCAGTGAGATGAGGAAAGCCACGAGCCCACACAGCCCGGGCAGCCCCAGTGCCCCCTCAGTCTCAGAGTTGCCCCCTGTTGATTTTGGGGTGATGCCATATCTGTGTGATGAGTGCGGGAGGTCATTCGGTGTCATCTCGGAGTTTGTGGAGCACCAGATCATGCACACCAGGGAGAACCTTTGCAGCGATGGTGAGTCCTTCATTCACAGCGTGGTTGGCAGCGAGGTTCAGAAGGGTGGAGGGAAGCACTTTGTGAGGAGTGCGGGGAAACCTTCATTCTGGGCTCTGCCCTGGCCGAGTGTCAGGAAGTCCACACCAGGGCATATCTCACAGAGCATACGGACCAGGAGGACAACGAGGAGATGGAAATGCCCAGCCCGACCTTCAGGGAGCTCCAGAGGATGTATGGCAGAGACAAATTCTACGCGTGCAAAATGTGTAAGCAGACCTTCCTTCACAGTTCCACCCTGATGGAGCACCAGGAAACCCACAGCCCAGAGGAACGCCAGCGAGCATGGGAGCGGGAGCACAAGCCCGAGCCCCAGCGTGGGGATGCGCTTATGCCCCGCTCCATCCTCCGTGGGTCTCAGAAGAGGTATGGCAAAGAGAAAACCCATGAATGCGAGGCTTGTGGGCAGGCTTTCCTCTGCAGTGAGTCCCTGAAAGAGCATCAGAGAATAAATAGAGGAGACCTGTTCGAGAGTGAGAGTCGGGTGTGTGAGGAAACCTTCACTCCTGCTCAGTCATGTAGAAGGTGGCAGAAAAGCTACACCGCAGAGAAGGTCTTCAACCTTGCAGGTGGCAGGGATGCCTCAATGCAAAGCCCAGACCTCGACAAAGCTCAGAAAATCCATTCTCGAAAGAACCTCTCTGCAGGCAGGGTTTATGAGAAACCTGTCAGTTATAGAGCACCCTTTCCTGGATCTCAGAAGAGCCACATGATTCCCAGACCCACCGAAGATGAAGAGGAGGAGGGAGACGAGAAAGTGTTCACCTTCAGCACCAGTCCCAGTGAAGACCAGGAGTTTCCCATGGTGGAAAATGTCCTTGAGGGGAAACCGTGTCAGAAGCCTGGTGTTCACACTCTGGCCTCTGCCCAAGCTCAGAAATGTCACAGTGTGGTACAGCTCAGAAAAGCCAAACTAATGGCAGGGTCTCCCACCCAGAGCTCCGCGGCTGTTAATCACCAGCAAGGCTGTTCTGAAGAGGACACCTGGGAAGGAGGTGGTTACAGGAAGCCCATTGTCCTGAGCCTGGCTTCTGCCTCACGTCACAGAAGGAATGAATATGACAGACGTGGTGAGAAGAGAGAATCCTCCATTTGTGTCTCAGACCTCAATGATAAGTGGCTGAAGATCCCCTCCAGGGAGAACTCCTATGAAGCAGACGAGACTAACAGCTACAAGGACCCCGTTATGCGGGATGCACCCCATGCTAAACCACGAAGCCTTGCTGGAGGAGGAGCTGGTAAATTTAAGAGAGATGGCAAAGCCACTGTTCCTGGTTCAAATGTCCGTGAATACCAGAAAGCTTGGGCTAAACAGAAGTATCTTGAGTGCAGGAGAAAAGAGAGCTCTGCGATTGATTCCCTGCTGCTTGGGGAGCTGCCCTCAGCCTTCTCTGGAGAGAAGCTCTGCACACGTCAGGAGTTTGGGGAGCCCTTTGCTCATGGCTTCAGCCTCACCGAGCACCCAGAGATTCATGACAAGGAGAAGCTTTCTGGGAGCAGGAATTACGAACCAGCTGTGATCTGCAGCTCACCTCCTGCTGACCCTCAGACAAGCTATGTCCAAGAGCAGTATGCTGACGAGCAGGCCCTCCAGAAACCTGGGGAGCCTGGGCAGCGCAGTGCTGCCAGCAGCGGCCTTGGTGCACTTGGGAGAGCTGATTCCCCAGAGGAGCCCCGCTGCCGGACCATGGAAGACGTTGCTGTCCAGGTCTCAGACTTGGACGAGTCCGAGGAGAGTGACTCTGAGGAGGACACAGTCTGTGGGCATCAGGACTCTGGGCCAGGCTCTGCAGACCTCTCAGACCTTGAGGGCCAGCAGGATGACAACAGCTGGAAGCATGTGGCTGGAGTTCACACGTATTCTGACAGCGAGCCTGAAGAAGTGGGTAGCGGAGAGGGCGGGGAGGTTTCTGCTCACAGTGCATTCCTCCCTGGGCCCTGGGAGAGCCGCAGACAAGGCCAGATGTGCTTCATGCAGGGGCGCGAGGACACGTTTGCAAACCTACGGAGGAGGCGGGCTGCCTTGTGGAGCCGTGCCCTCGCACGCTCGGCTGCTCAGTGCACTGAGTGTGGACGCAGCTTCATCCGCAGCTCTATCTTGCGTGTGCACATGCGGCACCACAGGGACACACCCATGCCTGAGCCGGAGCTGGAGCTGGAGGCCGAGTCACTGCCGGAGCCCGAGTTGGAGTCGGAGTCAGATGCTGAGCCTGAGTCCGAGCTGGAGCCAGAGCTGGAGCCACAGTCAGAGTCAGAGTCGGAGCCTGAGTCTGAACTGGAGCCGGAGCCGGAGTCAGAGTCAGAGTCAGAGTTGGAGCCTGAGTCTGAACTGGAGCCAGAGCCGGAGCTGGAGTCTGAGCCTGAATCTGAGCCTGTGTCCGAGCTGGAGCCAGAGCCAGAGCTGGAGTCTGAGCCTGAGTCTGAGCCTGCATCTGAGCAGGAGCCAGAGCCAGAGCTGGAGTCTGAGCCTGAGTCTGAGCCTGCATCTGAGCAGGAGCCGGAGCCAGAGCTGGAGTCTGAGCCTGAGTCCGAGCTGGAGCCAGAGCCGGAGCTGGAGTCTGAGCTGGAGCCGGAGCTGGAGTCAGAGCTGGAGTCGGAGCCTGAGTCCGAGCCAGAGCCAGAGTCCGAGCCGGAGCCAGAGTCTGAGCCAGAGCCAGAATCACAGCCAGAACTCGAGTCAGAGCTAGAGTCAGAGTCTGAGTCACAGCCAGAGCCTGAGTTACAATCAGAGTTGGAGCTGGAGCCAGAGCTGGAATCAGTGCCTGAGTTGCAGCTGGAGCTGGAGCTGGAGCCACAGTCAGAGCTAGAGTCCAAGTCGCAGCTGGAGGCAGAGTCACAGCCAGAGCCAGAACTGGAGCCTGAGTTGCAGCCAGAGCTGGAGCCCAAGTTGCAGCTGGAGCCAGAGTTGCAGCCAGAGCTGGAACTGGAGCCAGAGTTGCAGCTAGCACCAGAGCCCAAATCACAGCCACAGCTGGAGCCAGAGCTGGAGTTGCAACCAGAGATAAAGCCAGAGCCGGAGCCCAAGTCACAGCCAAAGGTGGAGCTGGAGCTGGGACTGGAGTCAGAGCTGGAGCCAGAGTTGCAGTTAGAGCTAGAACCAGAGCCGCCGCCAGAGCTAGAGCCAGAGCCTGAGTTGCAGTTGGAGCTGGAGCCCCAGCTTGAGCCGCAACAGGAGCTAGAGCCTGAGTCACAGCCAGAGCTGGAACTGGAGCTGGAGCTGGGGTCACACTTGAGGGAGCTGCAGGGCAACGAGGCCAGGGAGAAGCTCTTTGTGTGCGCTGCATGCAGAGGCCATTTTTCCACAGCTAAGGAGCTTGGCGATCACTGCGCCCAGGCCCACAGAGAGGAGCCCCAGGAGCCTGAGCGTACCTCTGCACATGCCGAATTTCTCAGTGAGCCCCTCAGGAAACCTGCATCGCTCTTGGACAGTGAGGAACGTGGGTCACCCGATGTTCCTGATTTGGACCTCGATGGCCACTGGCTGCAGGAGGAAGACGCTGCCCCCATCCCTGAGGGCGAAGCTGGTGTCCTTGTTCCACGTGAAGCTCTGCAGGTTCAAGAGTCAAAGGAGGAAGCTGCTGAGCCAGAGTCAGAGACAACTGAGCCCAATGTAGAAACTGTTGAGCCCAGAGAGGCTGCAGGGCCAGATGGAGAGGCTGCCGAGCCTAGTGGGGGTGCTGAGGAACCAGACAGGGCAGAGACGGAAGGTCCTGGAGAAAGGGCTGGAGAGCCAGTGGGAGATGCTGATGAGCCCGACAAGGGGACAGAGGCCTTGGAAGAGGGAGGGGACAATCTGGAGAGCCAACCCAAAGGACCAGGAAGCAGCTGCCCCAAGTGCACAGGTGCTTCCGCCTCCAGCATCACCTTGGGGGAGCGCCTGCAGACCCGTGCTGCCATGGTCCTCCTGAAACCTGGGAACACCTTGGGCCAGCACCTGGGTGACACCAAGCACACAGGCAGTGGCGCGGGTACTCAGCAGGCTGGTGAGAAATCCTTCAAGTGCAGGATCTGTGGCCAGCTTTTCAGAGACACGTCCCTTGCTGGACACCAGGTCATTCCCAGCGTCTGAGTGGAGAGGCTGGAAAGCCTTTGCCTAGACCCTGCGGAAGCCCTGGAGAAGTTAGCCGACCTGTCAGACATGAGTAGGAAACTGACTTAGTGTGTGCAGCCCTGACTCTGCCATGGACAGCCCAGACCTGGTGCAGAGACCCCTCAGCCCTGGCTCCCTGCCCCAGCCCCAGTGCATGGCTACAGGAGAGTGGCCTCATGTACCTTGCCTTCATCTGTGTGAGCAGGTCAGGGACCCTGTGAATGTTCCATCCCGCAGAGACCGCCCCGTCCTCGGTACACAGTGCTGCTGAGTAAACGCTGACGGCCCTGTGGAGACACAAGCAGGTCCCAGCGGGGTGCTGGTCATGTGGACTTGGACTTCATGCTACACAGTTCTGGTTTACTCTGCGGAGATACCTTATTGGTAGTGTTGATTTTTCTGTTTTATTTTATTTTTTTGGAGGAGGAGAGAGCAAAAAATTCATACATATATATATATATATGTTTATTCATGTCTTGGATCCTGGGAAGGTTTATTGTGCATTTGAACCCTGTCAGTATCTTTTTTTACCTTTTATTCCCTACTCTGTCTTGTAAAGCTGTAGATAGGAAAGGTAACATGTCTTTTAGTCTTTGCTGTTTAAGAAGACAAACAGTTCTAGTTTTGTCCTGCAGCCGTTTTGTCCTTACCCATGCCTTGGGACCTCATGTTTTGTGTAAGCCTTTACAACCTGCAGGTTGGCTTTTGTGGTCCAAGTCAATTTGTCACCCCACTGTTGGTACCTTGTGGTGGTTCTCAAGCAGAAGTATTACAATGTGGGGTGTTTTTAAAGTTTATTTTTTTTTAAGCAACTCAGTGTATGTTCAGTGAATTCATAAAACCTGAAGCTTTTCCCTGTAAACTGCGCCTTCGCCTTTAAAGAGTGGGTGCGGCGGTCGCTGGGCCGGAGTTCTGCCTAGTGGAGCTGAGCACCAGGAGAGGCTGCCTTGCCGCAGATAAGGAAGCCAGCTGGAGACCTTTCCTCACTTCCGCCTGCGCTTCCCGCCTTAAGAGACCGCAGCACTGCAGCCGCAGCCGCTAGGTGTGCTGCCACAGGTCCATTTGCTCCCTGGGTGGCCAGGAGCACATGTCCTTAAATCATTCCATTGCTAAAGTCAATTTTCCTGTCAGACTTTAAGCCCATGTGTATCTTATATTTTAAAAAAATACTAAAAAAAACAAAACAAAAAAAGCTTTCTTTACAATCAGCCCAAGCTTAACATGGACTCAGGTTCCCCAGCAGCCTTAATTTGTTTTGTTACCCTCTGTTCCTTCTCTTCAGCCCCCTCCCCAATTACCTGTGAGGTGTCCGTCCCTGTCCTACTGGTCTGATCTCTGTCACAAGCTGACCTCATGGTCTGAGGTTTCTGTCCTGCCCTGGGGCCCACCTGTGCTCCTTCCCTTCCTCTCCCTCGCGTAACAGCTATTAAGTACTATGAAGTTTTCAGCCTTGAGTTGGCTGGGGGAAAAAAAATAAAAATTAAAAAATAAAAACAACTTGAAGCAGATCTCTCAGTGAGAATCAGTGAAAGATAAGGGCAGATGACTCAAGCAAACAGAGTATCTGCCAGGGGAAATGTGTCTGCATCTTCCTCTCTAGAGCTGCATGCCTGGGGCTCATGGGCAGTGTGTGAAAGCTGTGGCGATGTCAGAGTCCAGGTGGAGCAGGAAACTGAGAGGAAGATGCAGAAATGACTATGCCAAATCAGGAATTCCTGATTCATCGCCAGACTAGGAGGCAGAGGATGCACAGAGGGAAACACCGGAAGTAGGTAATGGGTGTAAGCCCAGGGTGGCAAGGGTGAGTTGAGTGGGGTGTCCTGGGAGTGGGAAGAAGGTATCTTTTAGACAGCATGGTACCAGTGAAGGACAGCTGCATACAAAACCCAAGGTTGGAGTGGGCCTTCAGGGAATTGCAGGACAGGGTAGTACTGCATCAGAAGGGAACTTGAAGTGGGTGTTTGTGCTGATGTAGTCAGGGCGGATTATTTGGGCGGACTGTTACCGTTGCAGCATAAATCACTAGACCTTTCTCAGAAAGCAACTTGTCAAGAAGATAGAATGTCTTTCCAAGCTCGACTGCGTGGAAACAGATTAAATGCCAAATTATAGAGGAATGATTAAGGTATCCTTGGACTCATATGCAGCTGTTTAAAAATGATAATCATGAAGAATTACATAACAGTGTGGAAATATATTTGCAGAATATTAAGTGGAGAAAGCAGGATACAAAGTTATATTTATACTACAATTATAACTTAAGATGTATGCTTGTAGTCAAGCTGTTGTGTTGTGGGTTTATAGTTCAGCATTATTTTCTTAAATTTCTTGAGTATTCTTGATAGTGTTGATCACATTTCCATTGTGAACATAATTTAAATTCATTATCAAACACTTGGAAAATACAGGAAAGTGGAGGAAAAATAATAAAAAATAATTCATATCTCCACTATCTAAAGACATAAACCCTTCAGTATCTTGTTTTCTTTTTGTGCATAGATTTTTAACTGTCAAATTGTGAATTGAAGATAATATCATGTTACTCTTGTGAAATTATACTTCATGTTAATTTTTTTAAATGTTCATTAGTGTCCTGATAAAGTTTATATGTCTCCATTAAAAGCAAATATGTGTCTAGAAGAAAAATTAGAAAATGTAGTAAAACTAGAGAAGAAAACTTCACCTATATTCCCAACACCCAAAAATGCTGTGAACATCTTGATCCTTTTGCTTCATCTGGAGTGCCCAAACTTGTGATTATATCAGTGTTAAATATCTATGCGTAAAGTCTAAAATGAAATGTGAAAAATAATTACAGTGTTGTCATGGTTAAATATTTTGTCTCAGATTTCTTGGATATTATTTGATGTTTCAGTAACAAATTTTATGTATGTATTTTTTCATTAAAAAAACAATGTAGAAAGCTTGGAAATTGAGTAAAGCAGAAGAAAAGGTTTTGCCCTTGTTTCCAGCAACTGCTGTTGACATCTTGATCTGTGCCCTGGTCTCTAACTATTAGGATATTAGTGAGTGTGAACAATGGGAAGAAATATAGAAAACAACCAAGAAACAGTTGTGTGGTCATCATGGGATTATAGTTAAATATATCATCTCTGTTTCTTTGCTTTTTATCATAGAGCATTGGTAGCCCACCTTTATGACATATATTTCCATTATATATGTGGTACATGTTCGTTATGGAAACTTCAGAGTTGTGGAAATATAGAAGAGTAATTCACCCATATTTTTACTATCCAAAGACTGGTTAAGATCCTGATTTTTTAAATCTTGTTTCTGTTTTGTTATCATGGTTGTGGTCAGTTATCTGTAATTGTGCCAACAATAAAAATAAAAGATATTTCTCAGTCTTTTTGTTCATTTTAAGTGTTCTGAGTTATTGAATATGTATATTTTTGGTTAATGTTATAAACCCAAAACAGTACTTTCTTAGGCTTAAAAATGTTTTTGGGTTGCAAATTTAATTCTTTTTTAAAAAAAGTTCTGCATATTTCAAAAATTACTCCTAAAGAATCTCTTCATGTTACATTCCTCCATATTTAACTGTACTTCCAAGATAATATATATATATATATATATATATATATATATATATATTCCAGCTTAGCAGCACAAATGCCTGCCTGGCAAGCACAAGGTCCTGAGTTCAATTCCCAGTACCAAAAAATAAAATATATTCCAATAGTAATTTTTTATATTTGCTAATAACCACAAACATTGTCTTGGTTACTTTTCTCTCATTGCTGAGACAAAATACCTGATGCCCAAAATTAGGGAAGGATAGGTTTATTTAACTTACAGTTTTTGGAGGTTTCATTCCATAGTCTGTTGGCATGGCTGAGGGGTAGCCGATCATGGCAGCCACAAGCAACAAGGCAAGAAAGGGAGAAAAGCATGCTGCCTTCCTTCCCTTGTATGCCAGCTCCCCGGCCCTGGGCAGGTACAGCACTAACATCACCAGTCCCAGCACTAGATAGCCAATCACAAATGCTAGGCTCAGCTGTCTCCATGGTTGCATGAGGCTCGGGGGGACATCCAAATGCAAACCATAACCAACATTTCAGGTACTTGACTGGGCATTTTAAAGTTAGAAATACAACATTCTCTCAAACAAGGATTTATAATCCCTTAACATAAAAATACTAGTATTAGGATTTAGAATGCCTATGAAGTGTCTGTTCCTAACTTTTGCTCCAGTTAAAAGGCATCCTCAGGGGAATCATTTCAGTTCATCAATACTAACCAAATTTCACCATCAGGAATATCCCATAAAAATTGGTAGATTATAATCACAGGCAATTTGGGAAGTAATTTTTGAACATGCTTGTGATTCCATGCTGATGAGAGGTCTTTAGCCTGGTTGCCCAGTGGGACCCTGCTGGGGATCACAGTGTGATACAGTGCACAAAGGCAGCCTCTGTGCCCCTGATTTCACTGAACTCACAGGAAATGGTCATGTATCTCTCCTTTGTGATCCCCCTGCACCCTGCATGGTTGGAGTTTGCTCTTCAGGTAGAAAAGCATACTTTCAATTGTACCCACTCTGGCATTTGAAAGCATTTTGCATTTTTTCCAGACTCTTAGAACTTAACATTCATTTACACTAAAATGAAAACCCATCGAGTTGTGGCATAATCTTATGGCATCTGACTCATTTTAGTCACAGATTGGACGGTCATTCTTTGAAAAAAGGCGTTAGCATAGGTCAAGGTGAGGGGTCAGTCCTATCTTAAGACTGGTTTCCTGCAGTCTATTACAGAAGGTAGTGGAAGGGGATGAGGGAGGTGACAGGTGGAGCTGTCTGACCAGCCCTTATACCACTGAGGGATTCCTTCCTTATACACTTGATGGATACATTCATCTTATTTGACAGAGGGAGTTAACTCTCCTGCTATATTTATTTCATGAGATTTGACTTTTCCTGCCGGAGTCCAGCTGCGGCAGGGCTAGGGTTTCCCAAAGGTGGACAGGGAGTCGGCGAGTGAGAGACAGAAGACACTGCACACCAGTCTGTGAGTGAATCTGAATCCGCTTTATTTTTTAGAAGCTGGAATATATATTTGCTAACCTTTGGCAGCCACCCCCAGCCCCAAGCAGGAAGTGCCCCAGGCTTAGGGCCA